>JAJMZS010003008.1:0-70431 GCA_023807205.1 Isotricha prostoma | reverse complement strand
AAATAATTAATTTTTCAATAAAAGATGAAGAATGAAAAAAATTACTTTAAATTATTTATATAAAAATAAAAATTTTAATTTTAGATATTATAAAATATATATTTTAATTTATTGATAAATATTTAAAAGAAAAACAAAAAATTAAAAAATAGAGATAATAACAAATTATTTATATATTTTCTTTAATACATTAGATGTTATATTAATAAAGAAAAAATAAGTGATATTGAGTTAATTTTTTTCCTTTAATTATTATTACTATTATTGAAAAATTAATTATTTCTACATATAATTTTTAAATGAATAAGATGAAATATTTTTGAGTGATGATGGGTTAATTATTGGAATTTTTTAGAATATATTTCATTATAAAAACTCATTCTTTTTTAAATTTTCATTAATACGAGAATCATTATTAATTATTTTACATTTTTTTGGAATATGATAAAAACATATGATTCATATTTTTAACATTATTAGTATTAAAATTTGATAAATTTAAAGAAGTTAAAGATTTACAATTATAGAACATATACTCCATATATATAACATTATTGGTATTAAAATTAGATAAATATAAATAAGTTAAAGAAGAACAATTATTGAACATATATCTCATACGAGTAACATTATTAGTATTAAAATTATCTAAATTTAAAGAAGTTAAAGAAGAGCAATCAGTAAACATATAACGCATATCATTAACATTATTAGTATTAAAATTAGATAAATTTAAAGAAGTTAAAGATGAACAATTAGTGAACATAAAAGCCATATCTTGAACATTATTAGTATTAAAATTAAATAAATCTAAAGAAGTTAAAGAAGAACAATTAGAGAACATATAACTCATATTTTTAACATTATTAGTATTAAAATTAGATAAATTTAAAGAAATTAAAGAAGAACAATTATTGAACATATAACTCATATTTTTAACATTATTAGTATTAAATTTAGATAAATTTAAAAAAGTTAAAGAAGAACAATTATTAAACATATACTCCATATTATTTAATAATTGTTTTGATATTATTTTAATCTCATGTTCTCCTTTCTTATCAAATTTATATGTCCAACATATATTAATTTTTTTTTCATCTAAATATAATTCACAATATTTTTCCAAATCATTTCCAAAAAAGAAATCTATGAAGTTTGTGAAATAATTATTATTATAATTTAATATTTGTATTTCTTTACCTAAATTTTCATCTTTTATCTCAAATATACAATCAATTTCATTTTTATTAATACATTCAATAATATCTTTAATATAAATTCCTATTTTAGATTTTTCATTATAACCACCACCTTCATGAATACCAATAATAGGAAAATTTTCACTTAATAATAATATGATTGGAGAACCAGAAGAACCTTTTTCAGTATTTACATTATGATAAATCTTATATTTTTTAATTTGAAACAAAATACCAGAATCAATTTTCATTTCACCTCCCTTTGGATAATGTATTATTGAAATATCTTCATTTTCATAATTATTATAATCTCCAATTTCAAAAAAATCTTCAATTTTATCTTCTTCTAATATTTGAATACAAGTAAAATTATTTAATAAAGATGTTTTACAAAATCTATTTTCTGTTATTTCTATCTCTTTTATGAAACCTTTATATACTAATTTTATTTTTTTACCTATTTGAATAGATTCTTCATTTAAAATATGATTATTAGTAAAAAGAACTTTTATTGTTTTGTTTAAATATAATATTTTACAAAAAAATCCACTTCCATTTATTCCATTTCCTTCTTCATCTTTTGTTATTATTCTACATGTTGCTTTTTCTCCTTTTTCTTTTAATTTTTTATATTTTTCATCATTAATTTTAACATCTAATTTATCTTTAATTATTATTCCTTCAAAATTAATATGATCTTTTATTTCTTTTTCACAAAAATAACATTTATTAATTTTAATTTTATCTTCAATACATTCATGTTGATAAATAAATTCAATTGAATCATCTATGGATTTTGGATTAATATATTCATAAACTTTTTGAATCATTAATTTATCAATTCCCATTTCTTCTAATTTCTTATAATCATTATAGTAATTTGTATCATTTAATTGAAAATTAATAAAGTTTTCATTTTCTTTTTGCATTCTTTTATTTTTATTAAATTTTTTAGATACTAAATAGGGAAATTAAAAAAAGGTAAAATAAGTTTTATAATAAAGAAAATTAATCAATTTAATTAATTAATTGATAATGTTGATATTTATTAAATATCAATTTTAAACTAATTAAAATATGGAATAATTTGTGTGTGTATTTTTTATAATAATTCAAATATATAAATTGTAATATTTATTGACTAATAAAGAATTAAATTCAACATAAATAAAAAAAAGTAAAATAAAAAAAATATTAAAATGAGAAGAAATAATAAAAATTTTTTATTTATATTTGTTAATATTAATATTATTTTAGTTAACTAAAAATAAAAAATAATTTGTAAATTTTTTTAGGAAAACTTAAAGTTTTTAATTTATTAAATCTAAAATACAATAAACATAAATTTATATTAAAGAATAAAAAATAGAATTAAATAATAAATAAATCAAAACAAATATTATAAAAACGAGCTTTATAATTGTTCATCTTTTAAAAAATAAACAAAATGAAAATTGTATTTTAAATATATATTAAAAAGCATTTATAACTAATAATTTTATATTTAAATTTTGTTAGAAATTAAGAAAAAATAATAATTTTAAGTTTAATTTATGAAGCATAAAATTATATTTTTCTCCCTTTTTTAATAAGGTTAACCTTTTCTACTTTTTTTATATTTTTTTGAATATATGAAAAGAAAATATGAGTTGTTAGATAAAATAAAAATAATAAAAAAAGGAATTATCTAATTTTAAGAAATAGTAATCTTCTTCTTCCTCATCTTAAATAGAAAAAAGAATGTCTTTTATATCTAAAAATATTATAATATTAATCCTAAAATAAATAAATTATTATTTTTGTAACAATTAAAAAAAATTAATATTAAAAAAATTATATTTATCATTCTATCTTAATTAATAATATTCGTTTTTTTTTTTATAAATTTAAATTATATCTACATAATATTTTTTATTTTTTAAACTTTGACTTTCTTCAAATACTTTTTCACCTTCTAAATATATTTCTTTTGGAAATTGATTTGTTCTTCTATACAATAATATCTGTATGTAAAATAAATTAATATTATCACATCTATCAAATTTATTTGAAATTTCCACTAAGAATGAATTTATATTATTTTTTCAATTATGTTATCTTTATAATTTCATGATTAATTTAAATCAATGATATCATCTTTAACATGATTCTTTAATGTAAATTTTTGATTGAAATTTTGTACATTATTTAGATAAAGTGTCTTTATATGGATATTAATTTTTATATAAATAGGTTTTTTAACTTTGTTTAACTTGGAAAATAATAAAATATTTTGAATTGTTTTTAAGAAACATTCATTAATTCTTTTACAAAATGAATTTTTTAAAATAATGCTTTTTATTTATAGTAAACAAAAAATTTATTTTTAAAAAAAATTAAAAAAAAAAAAAAATGTTGTATTAAAATTTAGAATAAAAATAAAAATAAAACTCCTAAAAAAAAATAAAATATAAATCAAAAAAAAAAACAAAAATTTCATATAAACAAAAAACAAAAAAAAAAAAAATGGTAGTCATCTTAGAAAATGAAGTAGCAACAGCAGTAATAAAAGAATTTGGAGCAGAATTATGTTCATTCATAATAAAAAAAACAGGAATCCAATATATATGGTATGGTGATGGTAAATATTGGAATCGTCACGCTCCAGTTTTATTTCCAATAGTAGGTTCCTTAAAAGACAAAAAATACAATTGCTGTAACAAAACATTCGAAATGGGTCAACATGGTATTGCAAGAGACATGCCATTTGAAGTAATAACAAAAGAAAAAACAAAAGCAGTTTTTGAATTAAAAAGTGATAATAAAACAAAAGAAAAATATCCATTTGAATTTATTTTTCATATTATTTATACATTAGAAGAAACAAATTTAAAAATTGAATATTATGTTAAAAATACTGATAATCAAACAATTTATTTTGGTGTTGGTGGTCATCCTGCTTTTAATACTCCTTTAACTCAAGATATTACTTTTGATGATTATTATGTTGATGTCAGTGAAAAACAATTAGAAAGAATTCCTTTAATTGGAGGATTAAGTGACCCAAAAAATCAAAAAATGACTGAAAGTAAAATTAAAGTTTCTAGAGAAAGTTTTAAAGATGATGCTATTATTTATGATTTAAAAGGGAAAAATACTATTTTAACTTTGAAAACTGATAAAAATGAACATGGTGTTACTTTAGAAACTGTTGATGCTCCTTTTGTTGGTGTTTGGTCACCTTATCCTAAAAATGCTCTTTTTGTTTGTCTTGAACCTTGGTGGGGACTTGCAGATAATCTTGATACTAATCAAGATTATACTACTAAGTATGGAATTAATAAGTTAGAGGAAAAGAAAGAATGGAGTAAGTATTATTATCTTAAATTCTTTTAAAAGGGTTTAGTTAAATTTTGTTTTTTTTTTGTCGTTTTTTTTTTTGAGTTTTGGTTTTTATTATTTATTGAAGAATTTTTTATTTATTTTTGGGGTTTTTAAATTATTTTTTTTTTTTTTATTTTTTTCAAATTTTTTAATTATAAAGTTTATAAATTGATTAAATAAAAAAAAAATGGATGAAAATAAAAAAAGTTTAGATTTAATTAATGATAATGAGGATAAAAAAGAAAATGAAAATAATAATGAAAAAAATGATGATAATAGTGATGATGATGATGATAATATAGAAAATTTAGGAAAAAACACTAATAAAAAAAATATTACTAATTCAGAAAATAATAATCCAAATCAAAATAAAAAAGAAACCAATATAAATAATTTTAATACTCAGGACAATTTTAATAGTGATAAAAAAGAAGAACCATTATTAGAAAATGTTAATGAAATTAATGGATTAATTAATTCAGAGGAATATGATGAAAATTTTGAAAATTTAAATTCTCAACAAGATAATGTTATAAAATATGGTGCAATTATTACAACATTTTTATGTATTATTTCAATGTTTTTACCTATTATTATAAGGTATGAAGATCAATTTTTAACATTACAAAAAAATAAAGGAGAAAATACTATATTTATTAATATTTATATCGTTTATTTTTATATTTTTTTATTAGTAATATGTAATTGTCTTCTTATTCTCTTTTTAACATATGAAAATATGGATAAAAATTTAAGGAGAATATTATATAAAAATTTAAGATGGTTTTTTATTTTAACACAAGGTTTTTTAGGTGTTTTATTTTTCACAGGTATATGGGGAAGAAATGATTGGTCATTACTTTCAAATATATTTTTATCTATGACAATTATCATTCTTTTAGCATTTTATTATGATGATATTAAAATAAGAAAAGATATGTCTTTAGATACTTTAATTTCAGTTTTTATATATACTAGTTTATTATTTGCTTTCATTTGTTTTATTGCATTATCTAATTTAAATATTATTTTAACTAAATCAAAAAATAAAGAAGAAAATAAAGATTATTCAACTTCTATTAGAATTTCAACTTATTCATTTCAAACAATTATAAGTATAATTAATTTAACTTATTTTAAAGATTTATTTTTTATGATTGGCTCTTTTATTATTGAATTAGGAGTATTAATTGATAAAAATAAAGATGAAACTTCTGAGATAATAACTCTTATAATATGTATTATATTTTTATTATTAAGTTCTGGTTTTACAGTTTATAGATATAAGTATGAAGTTATTGGTATAAGTAAAGAAGACAAAAAAAATGAAATTAATGATTCAAAATAAAATAAAAAAATTAAAAAAAAATTTGATAAAAAAAATTAAATTAAAATATATTTAAATATTAAATTCAATTTGAAGGAAAGGATTATGTTCTCCTATTGAAAAATTACCATAAATATCTTTTTTAATTTTCAATAAGAATGATTCTTTAAATGCAACTTTTTCTTCTAAAATAAGTAAGTCTTTGTTAAATGTTTTATTTTTAAAATTAAAATGAATAACATTATTTCTTAAACCATTATTATCAATTCCTCCTAAAAAATATAATTCATCATCATTAACTTTAATAATACCAGCACCATAAAATTTACAATCAACACCATTTCTAATATATGGAAATTCTTCCCATTTTGCATTAGGATTATTTAAATTTAATCTTTGAATAGTATCAATTATTTCATTATATTCATTTAATCCAAAAAAAGAATATAAATAATTTTGATAAATATATAAAATTGGATATTTTTGAATATATATTAATGAAGGTAATAAAATCCAAGTATTATTTTTAAAAGAGAATTTTTCACAAATTTTATCTTTTCCTCCAATTGAATAAATATAATTATCACTTGCAATAAGTGTATGTGATGAATGTGGATTAATTAAATTTGGTCCTCTTATTAATTTTGATTTTATAGTATCATAAATAAAAAAAATATTTGAACTTATATTATTTTCATTTTCTCCTCCTGTTATATATAATTTATTTTTAAAATTGACCCATGCACTTTCTTTTAAAAAGTTTTTTACTCCATCTGAAAAAATTGGGAAATCTAAAGTTCTTCTTCTTATAATATTTTTAATTGAATTATATATTATTATATATTTAGTATTTGGAATTACATTTCCAACTTTCATTAATGATTTATCAGTTTCATATTGAAGTTGAGCTTCTAATTCTAATCTTTTTTTTTCATTTACTCCTTCATCTTCTTCTTCTAAATATGATTTTTTTCCTGTATAATTTATTGTTATATTTTCTATGTTATTAAATGAATGATTATTTATTTCGTTTCCTTTGGAATTAGAATTTTTATTTGAATTATTTTTTTCTAAAAATTTACTTTCTGTGTTTTGATTTTGTTGATTATTATAATAATTATTGTTATTATTTGATTGATAAGGATAATTATTTTCTTTCATTTTGGAATTAGCAAATGTTAATGTTGATTCATTAATATTTCTATTTTGATTTTTATTATTTTTTAAATAATCATTATTTTGATTTTTATAATTGTCTGTTGTAACTTGAAATTTTGGTGGATTATATGATGATTCAATATTATTATATTGATAATTATTTTTATTTTCAAAATTATTTTTATAATTATTAAAAGAATTATTTTGATTATTATTATAATTATCAATATTATTATTTGAGGAATGATAATGATTTTTTATTTCAACATCTTTTAATAATTTCTCAAAAATTTTTTCTCTATTTACTTCATTAATATTTTGATTATTTATTTTATCTTGAATATTATTTAAATTAGGATCATTTACATAATTATATAAAAAATTATGAATTTCATCATATGATTTATCAATATAATTTTTAATTAAATAAATAGTTTCTGAATATTTTTTGAATTTTTCAACATCATCTTTAAATTTATTTTTTTCTGAAGCTATTTCTTTAAATTTTTTATCAAAAGTTAAAAAAATATCTTCATTAATCATCATATCTTCAATTTCAATATCTGACTTTAATTTATCTAACCCTTCAGCACAATTATTTTTAAGTAATATAATATTATTTTGCATTGTTTTAAAATTTCCATTTTCTTTTTGTAAATAAAAATCAAGAATATAATTCATTTTATTTTGAATAGATTTTATCATATCAATTAATTTTAAAAAATCAACATTAACTTTATTTTTTAATTCATTAATTGAATTATTATTTAAATTTTTGGCCTTATCTAAAATATCCTTTAAATCATAAAATAACATTTCAATTAAATTTCTTGAATTTTGTAAATAATCATATTTTTCTTTAAAAACATGCCCAATATGATTACCATCTTTTAAACAATTACTACAAATTGATTTTTGACAATTATAACAATAAAAATAAGGATATTTCCCATTATGAAGTTCACAATAATTTTTTAATTTTAATTTAATAAGATAATCCAAATCTTCAACATTATCATAAGTTATTTGAACAGTAAATTCAATTTTTTGTAAATTAGGAAATAATTCATCTAAATTTGATGTGTCTTTGTCAGTATATTCTATTCCATTATGAAATATTCTTAAATTTACTTTTCCTAAATTTGCTCCTGCTTTTATCATTTTTTTTAATGTATGTATATTTATATTTTGATTAACATCAAATAAATATTGTCTATTTTTCCCTAAATGAAATAAAACTTGTCTTATTCTTGGTTCACTTGACATTTTTAAATTTAAGATGTTATTTATTTATTTATATTTATTTGAACATACAATTATTATTTTTCTTAATTTATACCTGAATAAATTTTTTTTATTTTTTTTAAATAATATTATAAATTAATATAACTAAAAAAAATAAATTAATGAGGGATTCAAAAAGAAATTTTTATATGAAAAATAATTTTATAAATACTTATGATGGTCCATATAAGAAATCAAATATGAAAAATAATCAATATGATATTGAAAATGAAAGAAATAAAGATACAATAATAAAATTAAAAGAGCAAATAATTGCAAAAGATAAGGAAATTTCAAATTTGAAAGTTTCAAAATTAAAAAAAGATGAAGAATATTATAAAACAATGAAGATTCTTGAACAAATAGTAAGAAATGACACACCACCATCAAATAATAAAAAAATTAAAAGTAAAAATAAAAGTAAAAAAAGGAAAAATTATATAAAGAATAATGATAGTAATGAAGAAAATACAAAAAGAAGTCAAACAGAAAATACAAGAGAAAACAAATCAAAAGATAATTTAAATCATAATGAAATGGATAATGAAAATGATAATGAGATACAAAAAAATGATGAAAAAATTGAAAAAGAAGAACAAGATTTACAAGAAAAAAAAGAGGAAAAAAGAAAATTAAAAAGTAATCAAAAAAAAAAAATAAATGATATATTAAATAATTTTTGTCTTAAGCAGAAACTTGAAAAACAAAATAGATTATTAATAAAAAAAGAAAAAGAAATAGAAGAGTTAAGATTACAACAAAAAACTTCAAATATAGCAAAATTAAAAAATAATTATATTAAAAACTTTAATGAATTAAAAATGATTCAAAAACAAAATGAAATGATGATGAATAAAAATAATGAAATAGAAAAATATAACGAATTATTAGAAAAAGATAATGAAGAATTATTTTTAAGTTTACAAAAACAACATGAAGTATTTCAAAAATTTCAATTAACTCAAGAAAATGAAATTAGAAAATTAAAAGAACAACTACCAAAAACAAATGAAAGAAATGAAAATAAAATATCATTAAGAAAATTAAATTCGCCAAATAAAGCAATTTCTAATAAAATGAAAACTGATTATAATGAAATAAATAATGATAAAATTAATAATAATTTTATTGAAGTTGATAAAGGAATAAAAAGAATGAATCAAACGATGAATAATTTAAAAAAAGTGCAGTATTCTAAAGATGAAAAAATAAAACTGTTGGATTCTAAAATTAAAAATTTAAATGATGATAGAATATCACTTAATAAACAATTAAATGATTTTATTTCAAATTTAGCAAAAAATGAAAATCAAAAAAGTAAAATGAAAAATGAGAATCAAAATTTACAAAAAAAATTAGAACTATTAGAAAAAAAAAATGAAACTCAAAGATTAGAAAAAAATAATTTATTAGATGAAATAAATAAATTGAATAAAAAAAATAAAAAATTATCAAAAGAATTAAAAGATTTAAATAAAAAATATAAAGATTTATTAAAAAAATATGATGAATTAAATGAACAAATTTCTGAAAAAGAAATAATAAAAGATTCATTTTTCAAAACTGGAATTGATGAAATAAAAACAAAAAATGAAAATGAAGAAATTAATATTATTCCTCAACAAGAAGAAAAAAAAGAAGAAGAAAAAAAAGAAGAAGAGAAAAAAAAAGAAGAGAAAAAAGAAGAAGTTATTGAAAAAATTGAGATTGGAATTCAAACTGATGAAATTGAAATTAAAGATAAAAATGAAAAAGAAAAAGAAGAAAAAATAGAAAAAATTAATTTTGATGAAATTATTCCAAAAGATATAATTTTACAAAATAATGAAATAAATGAAAAAGAAAAAGAAAAAGAAGAAGAAAAACAAAAGGAAGAAGAAAAAAAGGAAGAAGAGAAAAAAATAGAAGAGAAAAAAGAAGAAGAAAAAGAAATAGAAAAAGAAAAAGAAGAAGAAAAAGAAATAGAAAAAGAAAAAGAAGAAGAAAAAGAAAAAGAAGAAGAAAAAGAAATAGAAAAAGAAAAAGAAGAAGAAAAAGAAGAAGAAAAAGAAAAAGAAAAAGAAGAAGAAAAAGAAGATGAAGATGTAATTCAAAAAGGTTTTGAACAATTAGAAGATTTAATTAATTCAGATGAAGAAGAAGAAGAAGAAGAAGAAAAAGAAAAAGAAGAAAATGAAGAAAAAGAAAAAAGTGATATATTTTTACAGAAAGAAAGTTTATTTAGAATAAATGATGGTAATAATGAAAAAGATAAAAATGAAGAAAATGAGAAAAAAGATGTAGAAGACAATAATAAAAATGAATTATTAGATAATGAAAATGAAAATAAAAAAAATGAAGAAGATGAAAATATTAATAATGAAAAAGTTGAAATTGAAGAAAAAAAAGAAATTGAAAAAGAAGATAATAAAGAAGAAAAATTATCTGATAAAGATAAAAATGAAGAAAATGAAGAAGTTGAAATAAAAGAAATAAGTGAAAATAAAGAAAATGAAAATATAAATAAAGAAGAAGAAATAGAAAAAAATGAAGGTGAAGAAAAAGTAAATGAGAATGAAAACAAAGAAGAAGAAAAAAATTTAGAAGAAAAAAAAGAAGAAGAAGAAAAAAAAGAAGAAGAAGATAATCAAGTTATATATATGGATGATGAAGAAAAAGAAGAAAATCTATTATTAAAAGATGCAAATGAAGAAATAAAAAAAGAAGAAAATGAAGAATTAACAAAAGAAGAAAATGAAGAAATAAAAAGAAGAAAATGAAGAAGAAAAGAAAGAAGAAAATGAAGAAGAAAAGAAAGAAGAAAATGAAGAAGAAAAGAAAGAAGAAAATGAAGAAGAAAAGAAAGAAGAAAATGAAGAAGAAAAGAAAGAAGAAAATGAAGAAGAAAAGAAAGAAGAAAATGAAGAAGAAAAGAAAGAAGAAAATGAAGAAGAAAAGAAAGATGAAAATGAAGAAGAAAAGAAAGATGAAAATGAAGAAGAAAAAAAAGAAGAAAATGAAGAAGATGAAAAAAATGAAGAAAATGAAGAAGAAGAAGAAAAAGAAAGTTCAGATAGTTATAGAAGAAAATATAGAAATAAAGATACTGATAATGAAAATATTGATGAATCAAATCCACAAAGTATACAAACAGAAAGTGATAGAACAAGAGGATTAAATAAAGGTTCTCAATCAAGTGATTTTGGTAGTATATCAATTGATTCAAATAATGAAGAAGAAGAAATAAGTTATAAAAGAAAAATGAAAATGAAAAAATTAAATAAAGAAAATAAGAAAAAAAAGGATAAAAAAAAAGATAAAGAAAAAGAAGATAAAAGATTAATTCCTAATTTCCAAAATACTAATTTATATCAAAATAATAAAATTGATGGAGAAAATCTTTTTAGAGATTATCAAAATTATCAAAATGATGAAAATAGAGAAGTTGATATGGATGAATCTGAATTTGAAGATCAACTTAATGAAAGTAATGATCAAAATGATAATGAAAATGAAATGAATAATAATTTTAATGAAATTAATGAAAATGAAGGTGAGAATAATGAAGGTGAAAATAATGAAAATGAAGGAGAAAATAATGAAAATGAAAATAATGAAAATAATGAAAATGAAAATAATGAAAATAATGAAAATGAAGATAATGAACAAAATAATGAAACTGAAAATAATGAAAATATAAAACATATAAATGAAGAAAATGAACAAAATAATAAAAATGAAAATAATGAAAGTGAAAATGATAATGAAAAAATTAAAAAAAATAATGAACATGAAGATCATTATGAAAGTGAGAAAGAAAATGAAAATAAAAATAGTGAAAATGATGATAATAATGAAAGTGAAAATAAACATAATAACGAAAGTGAAAATGATAATTTGAAAAACCAGAATAAACATTTTGATATACATAGTAGTTTATCATCAAAAGAATTAAATTATAGAATAAAAGGAAATAGAAATAATGATCAAAATAATTTAATAAATGATGATTTAGATGATGCAGATGGTGATGATGAATATGGAATTGATGATGATGATTAAAAAAAAAAATAATTTTTAATATCTATTTTAAACTTATTATTGTTAAGGTAGTAAATTTTTACCAAATAATTTTTTAATTAAAATTAAATAAAATTTTTATATAATTTTTAAAAAAATGTTTAATAATATGGGATATACAGAATACTTTACAAGATATTATAGAAATAATACAGGATATCTTGGTGATACAGATTCAAATTTTGATAATATAACTCAAAAAAGAAAAAATAAAAAATTTTTTCCAACATTTCATACTTCTTGTATTTATACAAAGAAAAAAAAATGTTTTTGTAAATTTGGTTCAAATAAATTTGATTCATCTTTATCAAATTTTATAAATGATTTATATAATGGTGATATTGATATTGATATTTCAGGAGAAAAAATATCAATAAAGAAAAATAATGAACAAGATTTAAAAAATAAAAAAATAATGATAGAAAATTCTTTAATTTCAGAAGAAATAAAAGGTACAAATTTTAAAAATATGTACGCATATAATAATAGAATAAATGATAATATTTTATTATATAAAGATTACAAAGAAGTAGAAAAAAAAATAAACGAAGATAAAAAAGTATGTGAAAAGTGTGGTATAAGTTTATATGGAGATAATTTTCATAAAGGATGGAAAAATGAAAATGGAGATTATGTTTTATTATGTTTTTCATGTTCAAAAAAATATTTTGCAGGAGCAAATGATTTAAGATATGATAATTATCCAAGAGACGAAACACCATCAACATCTTATATGTATCATAATTCAAATAATTTAATTCCACCATTTAAAATAGAAAATAAAGATCATAAATTTCAAGTTATTCATTCTCAAAATTCAAATAAATCAAATGAATTATTTTCTACAAATATAATCCAACCAAAAACAAATAATGATGCTTGTTCAAAATGTAATAAATCAGGAAAAAAAAATGATTTTGTACAATGTTCAAATTGTCATAAATATTATCATCCTTATTGTATTAATCCAGCTATGAATTTAAAATTAGTTACTAGATTTAATTCTTGGTATTGTCCTCAATGTGAAAGATGTTCTAAATGTGGAAATCAAGATTATAATAATATAAATAATCCTTTAATTAAATGTGCTACTTGTTTTAGGTCTTTTCATCATAATTGTTATCAATTTCATAATATAAATGGAAAAAATTATTGTATTGATTGTATTTGTTGTAAAAATTGTCAAAAAATATTAAATCCAATGTCTCCTATTAATACTAATGATATGCAAATGTTAATTAAAGGTTTTAGAACTTGTGAAGATTGTTGGAAAAATTATAAATTAAAGAAATATTGTCCTATTTGTTTAAAAGTGTATAAAAATGAAAATGATTCATATAAAGTATATTGTAATAAATGTCTAAATTGGTATCATATTGAATGTGAAGGAATTTCTATTGAACAAGCTGAAGAAATTAAAAAAAAGAAAAATAGTTTTACTTGTTCAGTTTGTAAAATGTATTAATTAATATTCAAAAGTTTAAATCTAATATTAACATTAAATAATAGTTTATATTTTAAAAAATTTTACCCTTAATAAAAAGTAATTTACATTTTTATTTTTTATTATTTATTTTATTTTTTTAAATCTATAAAGAGTTAATTGATTTATAAAATAAACTCCTTAAAAGTTCTAAAATTATATTTTTATTGAACAAAATTAGGAATCTTTTTTTAAAGCAATAAAAATGAAAAAAATAATTCATTTTGATTAACTAATATAAAATTAGGATAAATAGATACAAACATTTGTTTATATATATTAGGTAATATAAAAACCTTTGGATTTGGATTATTTTTTAAGTTTTCACCATCAATATTTACAAAAATAATTTTATTTGGATAATGTTTATGTAATTGATTTTTACCTTGAATTTTAGAATAACTTAATTCACAAATTTTTTGTGAATTAGTTCCAGACCAAGAATTTTGATTAAATAAAAAATAGAAATACGGAATATAAAAAGTATGTATAAAATTAATAAAACCGTATCCAAAATTTTTACATTTATTTGCATCTTGGGGAAATATTAATAAATCATAACATCCTTTAAAATTATAATCTATAATACTTATTAACATTTCCCTAGTAAATTTATTAGGAATATTTTTAATCATTATTGTTGTTCTTGTATCTTGTTTATTTAAAATATTATAAATATTTATAGTTAAATTTAATTTTTCGTTTTTTTCAATTTTTTTATTTTCTTTTAATTGTTTGTTAATTAATTTTTGCTGTTGTTCAATTATTTTTTGTTGTTGTTGTAAAATTTTTTGTTGTTCTAATATTTGATTTTGTTGAATTTGATATGAAATTGCATAATTAATATTATTCATTGAATTATTTTGATAAAAAGAAGATGATTTATTTAAAAAACCAGAATCTGCATTTGTACTTAATGAATTATCGAAAAATGATTGATTCCAATTATTATTTTTATTAATTTGATTTTTATTTATTTTATTAATATTAACTGATGTATTTTTTAAATCTGTAAAAAAATCTTTAAAATCTGATTTGGGATAATTTATTTCTTCTTCATCTGATGATGATGAATTATTTATTTGATTATCTTTTAAAAGAAAAATATTATTTTCATTTGAATATTCATTTATATTTATTTTTTTATTTTCTTTTAATTTATTTTGAAATGTATTATTCATATTATTCTTTTTGTCTCTTTCATCTATTTTTATTGAATTATTATTTAATATAATAGAATTTGGTATTTGGATATCCTCCATTATTTAATCTAAAATAATATTATTTTTTTTTTTCAAATAATGAAAAATGACGAAATGTTAATATTTTTGAAATAAAAAAAATTTTATAAAAAAAATATATCATATAAATAATTAATTATTTAAAAAAATTAATTATTGTTGAATGGTATCATTTTCATTGTTTTTTTCATTTTTCATAAAAGGAAAGATTTTTTGAATAATTTTATTAGCACAATTACATCCAGGAAGAAAATTACCTATAAAAAATAAAAGAGTTAAAACTTCCATTCCACAACAAGCTAAAGAGAATAAATAATATTTTTTATATGAAACAAATGTACCAATAATAATTGAAAAAACATATATTATACTAATCCAAAATCTACTTCCAGAAAATATTTTAATAAAAAATTGATTTGTTCCATAATAAAATAAAAAACTAAATAAAATTAATATTCCACCTATTGAAATACACATTGAAAATTTTGAAGGTGCTATAAAAATAAGTGGAATATAAAAAATACTAAAAAATAAAATTACAAAACCAATAACAAATAATAAGAAAAAGACTTTTATATTTTTTTCTATTTTTATTTTTTTTATACAAGTTTCTTGAAGTCTTTCTCTACATAATTTTTGTTTTTTTTTCTTTTTTTCTAATTCAGTTTGAGAACTTATACTTACATTTTGATTTACTTTTTTATTATCTATTTGTATTTCAATATCACCTAATGAATTTTCTCTTTTTGCATGTGAAAATATTCCACCTACTGATGATGATTTTTGTGATGGTTCTTTTATTTCTTGAGGCTCATTTGATATTTGATCTGTGTTTTGTGGTGTAGATAAATCTATATTTTTTTTTTCAAATGATAAATCTCCATCCATTATTTTTTTTGGAATGATTTAATTTAAATTTTGATAATATTTATATTTTTTATTTTTAAAAAAAAGAAATAGAATATTTTTCTATTTTATGAATTAGTTATCGATTTTTATTTATAATATTATATTATGTATTTTAAAATTTTAAATATAAATTTATGCAATTTTATAATTTAATATCAATAAATGTAAGAATGAAAATATCTCTTTTTTTTTCTGAATGAAAATAATTTTTTATTTTAAAAAAATAAAAAAAATAAAAAAAATCATTATTTAAATAATATATTTATTTATTCCTAATTCTTCATTAAATTCATATATTATTTTTGAAGGAGTTCAATAATAAAATTGCATTTTTCAGTTAAAATTATTTAAATTTGGAATTTTTATCATTTTTTTCCATAAAAAATTTTGAAAAATTGATAATTGCTTTCTTATTTTCAATCAATTTCTCCATTTAATTGAACTATTTTAATAAATATTTTTATCATTACTATAAAGAATTAATAAATCACAGAACTCTTTCTCCTTTATTCATTTCAAATATATCTCCTAAATGAATATCAATTATATGTTTCTTTTCATTTAATATCTCATCTTCTTTTATTTTGTTCTTTATTGCTTCTATATCTTTTAAAATTAAATACAGAGTCAATCTCTAAGAACAATTTTCCCCTTCATTATACAGGATTAATATTATTTTTGAAAAAAATTTTATTGAATTACAAAAATTATTATAATTATTTATTATAGGTTGAATTTAATAATACAGGATAAAAATTAAATGATTTTAATAAAGAAAAAAAAGAGGAACTAATTATATTTATATTCTTTATAAAAATATAAATTTGAAAAGAATTTGTTATTTTCAAAATTTAATAAATCTATTCTTTTTTATTTTTATTTATATATTTAATTAATTGAAATTAAAAGAATGGGAAGTTAATATATCAAATTAATTGTTTTTTATAAATTATTTCCATAAAAAAACAAAACTTACAATATTAAAATTAAAATTTAATATAATTTTATTACGAAATATTCTAAATTAATTTTTGAATAGATAAATTTACCAATTTGTATAGGAATAATTTCCTCATTATTATTGACTCTGAATACAGTAATATTTCCATCTTTCAAATTAGCATAAAGAATTAAATTTTTTTTTTCATTATCAAGAAAAATAAACCCATATCCTTTTTTTAATGAAGGAAATTCCCTTTCATTCATTTTGAGTAAAGAAACTATTTTTATATTCTTTATTGAAGGAAAATTCTCCTTTATTTTCATAAAAAAATTACTAAAAGATAAATTATAACTTTTTTCCCATTTTTTAATTATATCATTAAAAGTATTATCAGAAATAATTGATTTTGTTAATTCCTTTTCTTTGTTTCTCTTTTTGAAAAGATATTGATAATCAAGAGTTTCATTGAACATACTAAAAGGATTATCTTCAAGAGCTTCAAAATCAAAATTAGAGAAGTAGTTAAATGGTAATGTTTGTATTTTTTCAAAATTTTTATTGTAAAATGATTTCAATATAGGGTCAAAGAAAATATAATCTAAATCGTTTTTTTGGCACATATTTACTAAATGAACATTATATTGATTTTCTGTTTGATTATAATGAAAAATAAAAAAATAATACCATTCTTTTATAGTAATTCCAAATTGTAAAAAAGCATTGGCCAATAATTTTTGGCAACTTTTTCTTAAATTAGATTTTGTTGTATTTCTAGTAAATTCGGTTGAAAGATTAGTAGCAGGCATATAAAACTTCATTTGTAAACAAATTAGTCGTTTATTATCAATATGACCTGATAAAAATACGCTATCTATACATCTACCATTCACTTGCCTTTGATCTATTAATATTCCTCCATTTTTGAAATCATCTGAATAATCGGTTTTTTTGACTAATTTTTTAAGCCTTCCCAAATTCCTTTTATCTTTATTTGTAATAATTTTTGTATATTTCTCTAATTCTTCTTTCAAAGAAGCTTTAAAATAAAATTCAATACTATTTTCATTTGGCTGAATATTAAATTCTTTAAGCTTTTTGTTAATAAGCTCAATTTTATTTTGAATGAATTGTTGGTAAGTAATCAATTCATTTTTATCAATTTTATTTTTCACATCTTTAATCAATTCTTTTTTATCAATTTTATTGTTTATATTATCAATCAATTTAATTATATCATTATATTGATTGTCCAATTCTTCAAGATTCATTAGATTATCAACAGTGATAAAATGGGTAATATCTGCACCAAAAAACTTTTTGCAATTATTTGTTATTGTAATTTTAATAAATTTCTCGAAATAAGGATCTTTGAACTGTTCGTACATATCTTTATTATATAATTTTTCTTCAAAATAATTTTTGATATTATATTTATCTGATATTGAATTGAATAAGGATTTAATATATGGGAAAGAATAATCAATATAAAATTTGTCTCCTTTACGATAAATATTAAAATATTTTAATGGTATCCAATGTAATATATTTATATTTTCATGAGAATAATTAAATTGTTTATTCAAAAAAGTTAAGATAATTCGCACAATAACTTCTAAAGAAAATTCATTATCGAACAAGTTTTTTATTTTATTAATGATTTGATTATCAATCTTAGTGAGAGTATCTTTACTAAATTTATTTTTGTTGAATAAATATATATATTTTGGATAAAAATTAAATTGTTCTATTATTTTTACCTCTTCTTCAGAAAACTGATATTGATTTACATAAAAAGTTTTCAAGTCTTCAAAATCAATTAAATCCAAGATATATAAATAATAATTTTCAATATTTATACTAATCTTATAAGGCAAATTATTGGATTTCTTCATTACTTTTATAATTTCATATTTAATATCTTTGTCATTAATAGAGCTCGATAAAATTAATTTTAGTTGGGATTTTTTAACAATTTCCTCAATTTTTTTATAACTGTTTTTTCGAAAGTAATATGGCCTAAATTGATCAAAAATTATAATATTCCTCACTGTTATTTTGCTTAAACTTTTAAATAATCCTAAAATACAATCTTCTATTGTAGTTTTAAAAAAAAAATTGTTTAAATCAGCATTAAAGTTATTTTTTTCTTCATCATTAAAAAATTTAAGGTGATTTAATTCATCATATATAATATGTTTATATGGTTTTCCTTCTTTTTCAAATTTATTAATGACTTTAAAATTGAAATAAATTACACCTTTCATTATATTCCGAAATATAATTAATGTTGTTGATTTTCCAATCGATGAAGGCCCACAAAATTTGAAAAATTTTTGGGTCTCATCATAAAAAAATAATGTTAATTCCCTAATAAAATTATTTCTTCCTTTGGAAAAAAATAAAATGAAATCTTTTATTTTTCCTGGGTCATTGTATTCAAAATAATCAAAAAAGAATTTTGAGAACTCTTTGGGTCCTTTTAATTCATATTCTTTTGTCTCATTCGTGATTAAATTTTTCCTTTCAAAACACTCAAAATGCATATTATTACTTTTGATTGCATAAAAATAGTTTTTATTTTTTGGATAAATAATTTTTAATTCCTGTTCTGGGTCGTTTTCAATCAAAGTCTCATCTGAAGAAGTTTTAAGGATTAGAGAAAGAATTGAGTTTTTTTTCATATAATCATCTATTTCTAAAGTGGAAAAAATAGTCATCTTCTCAGAATTATCACATGTAAATATTATTGGAGTTTTATAAAATAAATGGAAATCGTTTTCTGTTTCTAGGATGAAAAAAGTGTCTTGAAATGAAGATATATGCTCAGTATCGGATAATTTGGTAATATTTTGATCCTTCACCAATTTATAAATATCGTAATATGATATATTTTTGTATTTCAGATTTTGGAGTTTTTCTTTATATTGTTCTAAAAAGTTTTGGTCCATTTTTTTATAATATTTTTTTTAATTATATAATAATTTTAAATAATTAGGGGGGTTTATAAATTAATTTAATTTTTTAATTATTATTTGAAAAAGGGAATATTACAATTATTTTTATAATTGTCTTCAAAATTAATTCAATTTAATAAATTCTTATGTTCATCATACGATATTTTAATTTTATTCAGAAAGAAGAAGCAAATTTAAATAAAGTAATTTCATCTGGATTTAAAACCTGATAATTATATTCATTTATATTTTAATTATATTCATTTGTATTTTCATTATATAAAAGTATTAAATTCATAAGCAATTTATTTTATTGAATCTCTTATGATTTTTGTTCTATTTCGTCTTATTTATTTTTAAAGAATTATTAAACATATCTTTTTTTTTAATTAAATCTCCTAAAATATAATTATACTTTTTACATTCATTGTTTAACATTAATTTTTTATAATTTATATTTTAATCAGAAAAATTTCCTACTTCAGTAATTAATAATTTAAATTTCATTAATTTTTTTGTTAAAGTTCCTGTTTTTATCTAAAATTATATATTCAATTCTTCTTAATTCTTTTTGGAAAAGTGCTTTTTCTTGCTATTTCTCCTTTTATTTTTTTGTATTTATCCTTTTTAAAATAAATAATTTTGAAATATATTGAAATTCATTTTTTAGAAATTTGGAATAATAATACAAAAAATGCTTAAAAATTGATATAATAAAATAATTTTTTTTATTATTAATTCCTTTTAAAATAGAAACAATTAAAGTAAAAACAATCATTAAAATAAAAGAGTAACTACTAAGAATGATTTAATTCTACTTTTAATTTACAAATTTATTCATTTTAGGTAATAATAATTCATTTTAACTCTTGTTTTTTTTCCTGTATTCACAATAAATATATATTTTTAAATTTATTGATTATTTTAATATAATAAAAAAATAAAAAAAATTAATATAAATTTCATTTAATTTTAAAAGCTGAATATTTTAAAAAAACCAAAAAAAAAAAAATGATATATTTATTTCTCATCAGGATAAATAACATTATCAGGTTTTTGTAAGAAAGAAGGGAAAGTTCTAGCTCTTAATTTATCTAATTCAGCTCTTAAATATTCAATTTCTTCATAATAATTTTTAACAATAGCTTTCAATTTACTAACTTCAGCAATTTCCAAAGATTTATTAGCAGGACCTTTTGAACTTTTTCCCATTTGTTTACTATCTTCTTCAACTTCATATTGATCTTCTTCACCTTCAATTTGTGCATCTAATCTAATAATTTGTTTAGTTTTTTCAACATCTTCTTTTAAATTCTTTAATTTATATTCAAATGCAGTATTCTCTTCAACTTTTTTTCTAATATCACTATTAATTTCTTTTAATTTAGCATCGAGAGTTTGAATTCTTTTTGTAGTATTTTCTTCTAAATTTCTCTTTTTATCTTCATATAATTTTGCAATTTGTTGTTGATTTACTTCTTCTTTTCCAGTTACAACTTCTTGTATTTTTTTTGTTACTCTTGTTAATTTTAAATATTTCATTTTTAATGTAATATCCATTGTTAATACTTGTAATAATTCATTTTCAAGTGTTAAATATTGTTTCATTTGAGTATGATCTTTATTTGTTCTTTCAGCTGCCATTTTTTTATTATAACAACCTTGTAATTTTTGATTTAAATCATTTATATTTGAAATATCAACTAATAATGAACTTTCAACTGGAACTCCTAAAGTATATTTAATTACATTCATTTGTTGTTCTTCTAATTCATTTACTTCTGGATTTACTTCATTTTCTACATTTTCTTGATTTTCTTCTTCTCCATTTTCATCTATACTTTGACTATTTTCATTATCTGAATTATTTTCTTCTGTTAATGTTTTATTTTCAGCTTCTTCATTTGCTTTTTCCATAAAAGCACCATCTGTTACTTCATCTTGTCCTCTTCTTAATTTTATCATTATTGAATAATCTAATTTTAATTTTTCCATATTATTAATTATTTCATCATATATTGCTTTTAATTGTTTTGCTTTATCTGATGATATTAAATATTCAGAATCTAAAAATTGAATATGTCTTTCAAATTGTTTTTTCTTATAATCAAAATAATATTTTTCATCAAAATATTTTTTTAATTCCATTTGTTGATTTTGATTTTTAATATCAGGATTAATATGAAATTCTCTATATTCTTTATCACCGAATAATCTTATATTTTCTAATCTTTGTTTATCATAAAAATAATATGGATCATTTATAATAGAACGTAAATATTCTTCAGTTTGTAAATTTACATTTGCACCTTTTGATTGACTTTCCATTGGTTTTTGTCTATCTTTTTCTTTATCTTCTGGTGGAATATATACTTTTAACATTTCATTTGCACTTTCAAATTTTTCTTTTCTTTCTTTTGCTTTTTTTTCTAAATCTTCACTTTCTTTTAATTGAGTTTCATATGTTGCTTTTTGTTTTTTAATTGTTTCTCTTTTTTGAAGTAATTGAATTAATGATAAAATATAAATTTCTTGTTCAACTACTAATGTATCATAATGAAGTTTTTTTCTTAAAATTTTAGCAAATTTCATATCTAAATCAATTTGATTATTTTCAATTTCTGATTTATGGAAATTTAATTTAGTTAAATTTTGACTTCTTATCTTTTCTTTTTGTTCTCTTAATTCCATTTCTTTTCTTTGAAATTCTAAAAATATTTTAACTTGTTCATCAGTCATTTCTTCTCTTTTTTTATTCATCCAAGGTTCTCTTACTAATTCATTTTCAGTTTCATTATCAGTTTTTTTTTTAACATTAGTATTAATCATAAAATGTAATCCTCTCATTTGCATAGTATCACCTTGTAAAGCTTTTAATCTTTCTTCTTCAGCTTTTGCTTCTTCTGCCATTTTTCTTTTTTCTTCCTTTGAATAATATCTTGGAACTTTAACATCACTTTCATCAAATTTTTCAATCCATTCATTATCTTCATGTGGATTCATAGCATAAGAATAATCTTTAATTTGAATATCAGTTAATATTTCTTTAATTGCTTCAATTGCTCCTTTATTAGTATTAAATTTTTCTAAAAGTTGATTTCTTTCTTTAATATAAACTAAATATTCACTATTGAAAGTTCTCTTTAATTCATGTATAACATCAAGTAATAAAACAATTTGATTTCTTATTCTTGAATTTGTATATAATTCAAATGGTGAATATAAAAGAGAATAACTTGATATTTCATTTAATGGTTTAAATTCTAAATCAGGTGGATCTTTTAATTCAATTATTGTTCTATATTCCATTTGTAAATCATCTTTATATATTTGTTCTTCAGGACCTTTTGATATTTGTTCACTACCATCATCACCTTTTTTATTTATTTCCTCATATGGATTTCTTTGAAGTCTATATTTTGCAACTGAACTTCTTGTTTTATCTTCTAATATCATTTGATTTTGACCATCACGTGTTTGTTGTTCACCATCTTCATTTAATATTACTTCTTGTTCTATTATTGTTGGTTTTACTGTTGTTCTATTTAAAATATATTGTTCTGTTCCTGAACTTATTTGCTTTTGATCAATTAATTCACCAGTTCCTTCATTTCTTCTTTTATATTCTTCCATTTTTTGAAGAAGTCTTTGTTGTTTTACATAATTTAATCTATTTTTATTTTTTTCACTTATATTTGGTAATGCATATGTTTGTAATTCTCTATCTCCTGTACTATTAAAAACTAAACGAATGTTGTTATTTATTGTTTTGTCTTCTTCTTTTTCTCTCATTTGATTATATGTCTTCTCAAATAAAACTTTTTTTTGTAATTCCATTTCACATAATTCTCTAAAACGTGTTTTTGTTAAGTCATCTGCAATTTTTTGATTTATTTTATATTCTTCATCAATTCTTTGTAAATCAATTATCATATCTTTTTCTTTTAATTGTTCATGTTCTTCTAATTTTGAATTTTCATTAAATAATTTATTTTGTTCTACTTTAATTTCATCATATAAAGTTTTTAATTCAGTTTGACTTTGTGTTTTAGCTTTTTTAATTAAATTTTGATGTTGATCATAAACATAAGTAATAAAATTAGGACAAAGTGAATCTTCCAAAGGTTCAATAGCTTCAAGTGTTTCAACAACTTGATTAGATAAATCAGTAGTTTGATCAGATTCAGGTAATTCAACATCAAAATCGAATCCAATAATAAAAAGTGAACCATCATTTCCACAAGTAAATAAAATCTTTCTCTTAGGAGAATAATGAAAATCAGTAATACCACCTAAAGCAAAAGAATGACTTCTAAATTTTTTAATTAATTTCTTATCTTTTCTTACTTGAATATAACCATCTTTTCCAGTTGATATTACAAAATTATCATTATATAAATAACCATGTGTAACAGGTAAATCATGTCCTTGAATTTCTTCTGGTGTTTCTATTGGTTTTTTACTTTCTTTAACTGAATCTAATTTATCTACTGGAATTGGGAATACTCTAAACATTCTATCTTCTCCTGTTAACCATACTGATTTTAATGGCTTTGATGTTCTATTTTTAAGAATATAATTTAAGTCACCATCTACTTTTCTTGCTTTTGGCTCTGATGATAATTGGAAATTTGCAAAAATATCATCTACTTTTGTATCTTGAATTTCCCAACATTGTTTATTATCATAAAAGAATTTTGATATATTATATAATAATAATATTCCCTTTACTAAAACTAATATTGATGCTAATGTAATTGGATCTGTTGAAAAATCTTCTCCTTGTACATTATTAATTGCAACATCAATTATTTTTGTTGGTACTTTTAAAAATCCTAAAAATGTAAATTTCTTTGATACTTCACCAGATAAGAAATATAAATATCTACCACCTTTTTCATAAAAAATAATATATTTCATTAAAGGATGAATTATAATTCTATTAATATATCTTGATTTTTTATATTCAAATTTCATTCTATAAACTAATCTTAATGAAGTTCTATGTGTTATATCATAAATTCTAAAAACTGCTTCTGAACTTGCAATAAATAATAATGAACCATCTGGATTTACATCAAAAACTGTTGGAGTAAAATCTAATATATGAGAAGCTATTATTTCTTTTTTTGCATAATCTCTAAATATTACTTTTCTATCTTCATCTGATATTGATATTAATTCTGTTGTCTTACCTAATTCTCTTACTCCTAATATGTGACCTTGATGAAATTCTACTTCTTCATAATTATCAATTTCATGTCCTTGTTCTTCAGTATCAACTTTATCTTCAATATTCTTTTCTAAAATTTCTCCTTTTAAAAATAAAACATATAAATTATTAGCACTAGTTTTACATAAAATTTTATTATAATCTAAATCATATTTCATAGAAATAATATATTCAATAGTTTGATTAACTTTATTAACCATCATTTCCTTATCAACAATTAATTTCTGATAAGAAGATCCTAAAGTATTTTTATATTCTTTTAAATCTTTATCAGGTAAATACATATTAACTAAAGCAATATTACCATTACTTAATGCACAAACTAAATATCTTTGAGTAAGAACCATTGCAGTAACACCATATGATAATCCTTCTACATTTTCAATTGGTTCTTGTCCAATTAATTCTGGTTTTTCTTTTTGCATTTGCATTAATTTAATAGGATCAATAAAATGTAATTCACCACTTAAATCACCTGAATCAGATTGATATGTTTCACTTAAATAAATTCTATTATATCTATCCCAAGTAAAATCTTCAAATTTAAAAGTTTCTTTAGAAGGAAGTGAAAAAATTTCATATCTTTTTTTTAATTTTTCTTCTTCAGTTTCTTTAAATTCATCTAATGTTTGTGTAGAAACACTTCTTTCAGTTAATTCATAATTAGAATCAAAAGAATCAATTAATGAAATAAGACAATATTGATTAGGATACATTAAAAAAATATAATTTTTATTCATTGGATTAAAAGCACATTTTGTAATATTAACATTACCTAAAGGAATATCTAATATTTCTTTAACAGTCCAAGCATTTTCAGCAGATTGGAAAATATCAAAAATTTTCATTGAATTATATGGTTCTGGTAAAATTACACTTATTCTTGAACCATCTCTTGATATGTCAATGTATGTAACTGATGATGCATCTTTTATTGTTTTTTCTGCAAATGATTTTATTTCTTCTCCAATTTCATAATGATAAAATTTTAATTTTATAACTATTCCATATGTTACTTCGGATGTTACTAAAAGATGAGTTACTGGGTTATATGCCATTTTTGTAAAGTGACCAATTTCAGAACTATTTTAAATTTAAAGTTTTTTTTTTTTGTATTAGATATTTTTTATTTTACCTTATGTATTTGTTTGTGAAGTTTTCTGTTGTTTTAAATGGTCTTACAACAATTTGGGATCCTGCTATATATGCAAATTGTTCTACGTTTAAAAATACCAAGTTGTTGTCTATTTGACCATAACTATCTAATAATTTCATGTCCATGATTTTAAGTTATTATTTTTTTATTTGAGGTAGTTATATATTTTTTTATTTGATTTAATTTTTTATTAGGAAGTTCATTAATTAAATATTTAATTTTTTGAATAAATGGAATAAATTGAAAATTATTATATTTTTTTCTGAATTTTTCAGATATCAAAGAATTTATTGAAATATTTTTATATTTTATATAAATAAAAAAAGAACCAAAGTAAAAATATTAATTTTAGCAATTTATTTTATTTAAAAATATTATTTATATTTCTAAATATAAAATAGATTATTATTTAAAATAAAATTATTAATAAATCAAACAAAATATATTTTGGTTTGATATTTAATATTTTTTTAAATCAAAAAATAAAACTAAAAAGAATAAAGAATATATTATCTTTTATCAAAAATTAAAATATATATAAAAGATATAAAGGAATAATTATTAAAATAAAATTAAAATATAATTCAATAGTTTTTTTATTGTTTTATCATTTTGAAATATATCTGATAATATTTTTTATCTTAATAAAATATGTTTAAATTGTTTAAAACAACAAAAAAATTTTATGAAATAATGTAACTTTCAATATAACAATATTGAAAATATTGAAAAATTTATTAGTTATATAATTAATTATTTCAACAATATATTTTATTAATCATCTGAAATATAATATTTGATTAATATCATATATAAAAATAAAATTCAAAAATTAAAATTATAAAAGATTAAAAAAAGAATAAAAACTCAATTTTATAATAAATTAATCATCCATCTTAACAACAATTCTATACCTAGCTTCTCCCTTAACCATTTTTTCATACCCCTTAATCAAATCCTCAAATTTAAAAACCTCAACAATAGGTTTAATATTTTCTTTAATAGAAAAATTAATACATTCAATAACATTTTCAAGATAAGCAGAACTCCAAGCATAAATACTTTTCCTACCCATTAACATATTATGAAAATCAATTTCAACTTTTTTTGTCATTCCAGCAACAATAATAATCCTCCCTTCAAAAGTCAATCCATCAATTAACTTATTAACAATTTTCTCATCAGGTGCAGTAATCAAAATAACTTTAGCACCACCTAACTTTAATAATTCCTTACTAACATCATCTTTACTATAATTAATAAAATATTCACAACCTAATTTCATACTAACATCTTTCTTATTATCACTACTAGAAATTCCAACAACTTTAAAACCCATTTTATTTGCATATTGAATAGCTAAATGACCAAGACCACCAATTCCAACAATACCAACTAAATCACCTTTAACTGCATTTGAGTGTTTTAAAGCATCATATGTTGTGACACCAGCACAAAGAAAAGGTGCTGCTTCAACTGGATTAATACCTTCTGGTATTATTGTTATTTGATTTTGAGGTACTGTCATATATTCAGCAAAACCACCATCAAATGCTATTCCTGCTGGCATACGAACTCCTATTATTGTTCCTTCTTTTATATTTTTAATTGATGAACCTAGTTTTACTACTTTTCCTATTACCTCATGACCTGGGATACGAGGGTATTTTACCATTGGGAATACACCATTTATTATATGAGAATCTCCTAAACATATTCCACATGATAATACTTTTATGAGAAGTTCATTTTCTGATGGAGTTGGAATTGGACGAGTTGTTAATTGAAGGGGATCTTTTGGTTTGGATACTATGTAACATTTCATCATTTTTTTATTTAGTTGTATATTATATTTTAATTGTTTATATATTTTTAATTATAATTTATTTTTAGATAATACATCTTAATATTTTTTTATTATTTAATTTTTTTTGTATATATAATTTAAAATAAAAAATATTATTAAAATATAAAAATAAAATTTCACATAATATTAAATTAAAGATATAAAAAAAATTAAAAATTAAACCTTATCTCTATTAATTAAAAAAGGAATACATCCATTACATAAACTTTTATCTAAATCAATCTTCATAGAAATAGGTTGAACAATATGAAAATATTCTCCATCAATATTTAAATAAATTCTATCAATTTTATCATCTTCACTTAAACTTGGAGTAGGTTTAAACTTAAGAATAATAGGTCCACCACCATGATATAATTTTTTAGCTAATCCTCCAAAAACTTTTTCAAATCCAGTTTGTAAACCAGAATCAAAGGAAAAAATTTCAATTTTATGATCATCTAATTTTTGTTCTTGATTTGCCATTTCTTTAAATTTTTCTTCATATTTTTTTTTTTCTTCTTTATTTACATTTATTACTTCAACTGACATTTTTTCTTTTCCTTCTTTCCAAATATCCTTAACTCCTGCCATATAAAAATTTATATTTTGAAATACAATTGAACATGGTTCTCCTTTTATTACTATTGTTTTTTTATCTTTATCTAATTCAGTTAATGCATTTTTTGATTTGAAACAATATTTTACTTTTAATTTTTCACCTTCAAATTCCATTGATTGATTATTTGTTAAAAATGTTTTTTCATTGTAATTATTATTTGTTTCATATACATTAAATGATTCTAAAAAACCAGGAATTGGTATTGTTTTTCTACAAAAATTTTTTTTAAATCCTTCCCAAAAATAAACACATTTATTACAAAGTCTACTTGATGTTCTTTGTTTATCAAAATTAAAACCAACTCTCGCATCATAACCTAAAGATAAATAATTAATAAAAGTTCTTTTATAAAATATCATTCTATTACCATTATCATCTTTTTTTTGAACTTTACCATTTTTTGTATTTTCTAAAATTTCACCTGAATTTGAATCTAATTTCAATTCCATATTCCAAATATCAACACCACCAAATTTAGCTTTATAATATCTTTCTAATATTTTATATAATGAATCAATATCATTTGAAATATTAACAAAATTATTAAATCCTAAAGCATTTGATAAATCATTTCCAGTTCCTAAAGGAATATGACCAAATATACATTTATTAACATTTATTCCTGATTTATCTAATTGTTGTATCATTGATAAAACTGAACCATCTCCTCCTGCTATTATTACTTTTATTATTTCTATATTATTTGATTTTTGTAAATAGTTTATTAAATCTATTCCACTTTGATGCTCTTTTTTATCTATTAATTTTAAAAATACTGATTTTATTGGTAAGTAATTTTTATTTTCTTTTGATGATATTTTTGAAAAGTCTATTATTTTATATCCATTTTTCATTTCATATTTTGATGCTATTTCTAAAAATATTTTTCCTTCTTGATTTCCTGATATTGGATTACAAAATATTATTAATAAGTCTTTTATGTTATCTTTTAATGAATTTAAATAGTTATCATCAGAAAAATATGTATAATTTTTTTTTAATTCTTCATCTTTTTTGGGTTCTTCATTTAAATCAATATCGATTTTTATTTCTTCCATTGAATTTTTATTTTATCTAAATTATAATAAACGTCACTATATAATAAAAATCTCATTGTATTAATAATTTAATATTTTTATTTATTATGAATTAATTAATTATAAAATTTTTGAATTATTTAATTCTAATATATTTTACCATTCATTATTAAAAAAATGAAGCAATATTCAGAAAGAAGAGATCCTCTTATTTCCCAAAAAGAAAATGGATTAAATAATAAAATTTTAGTTGAAAATAAATATTCAAAATATTATGGTTCACCAAAAATTATGTTGAATTCAAATAGAGGAACATATATAAAATTTGAGAATGTAATAGGAATAAAAAAAAATAGAAATACACAATATATCTCTACTTTTAATAAAGAGGCTGAAAAAAAAGATGAAGGAAGTGAAGCTTATCAATATCAAAATCATAGATATAGAAATAAAAAAGATGAAAATAAAGAAGAAGGAAATAAAATAGTAAAAATATTTCAAAGAAGAATTGTAGATGTAAAATTTTTAAATAAAAGTGAAAGAAATTTTAATTATTTTCAAGATATAAATAATCAACATTATAAACCAAATATAGAATTATCAAAAAATTATAGTGAAAAGGAAATATTAGAAAAAAATAATGATGATTGTTTAATTGTTAAAAAAAAATCTATTTTTAAATATGCATCAGATGATAGTGATAAAAATTCTGATAATGAAAAAAAAAATAAAAAAAAAAAAAATAATAGAGCAATATCAAATCCAGAAGGATTAAATAATGAAAAAAAATATCATGGAAATGCATATTATAGAAGAATAAAATATTGGGAATCAAAATCAACATCAAAAGATAGAGAATCAAGTAAAGAATCAAATGAAAGTCAAAATATATATTCAAATGAAAATAATAGGATAAATAATTTAAAAGAAAATTTAAAAAGTACTATTAATGATACAAAAAATATTATTCAAAAATTACCTTTATCTTTTATTTCAAAAAAAAGATTTATTTGTAAGATATTACCTATAAATAATGTTTTTTTTTGTAGTAAAAAAATTAGAAAAATTAAAATGATGCCAATTGTAGATTTATTTTTTATGAGTAAAAAAATTATAAAAATTAAAAAAATGGTCGTTAATAATATTTCTTTTATTAGTAAAAAACAAATAAAATTAAAATCTATACCAAGATTAAGTATTTCATTTATTACAAAATTAAATAAAAAAATTAAACAATTACCACAAGTTGAAATATTTTTTATGTCTAAAAAAATTAGAAAATTACAACAAAATATTGATAATAATTTTAATAAAATATATTCAAAAAAGAAATTTGAAAAAGTATATTTTGGAAAGCATATAGATAAAATAAAAAATAATCAAAAATTGTTACATTCAGGAAATAAATTTAATTCATATAATAATATTATTAATTGTAATTTATTAACAAAAATAGAAAAAGCTAATTCTTTTTTATTGGAAAAAGAAATTAAGAAAAAACCAATTATTCCTTTATTATATATTTCAAAAAATATCAAAGATAAAAATGAAATAAATACACATATAATTCAAAAAATTAAAAATAAATTATGTTATATAACAAAATTGTATATTAAAAATGATTCTTTTATTAATGAAAAGAAATTAAAAAACCAATTATTAAATAACAATACAATTACAAAATTATTTCTATCTCCAATTAAAAAACCAATTAATAAAAAATGTAACTTAACTAAAGAATATTATAAACAACCAATTAATCTTCCTAAAATTGATAAATGTTATATTTCAAAATTTTATTTTATAAAAGCATTTAAAAAACCACTATTATTAAATTGTTATATATCAAAAATAAAAAATAATTCAATTGACTCAATAAAACATCCAATAACTTTACAATGTTACATAACAAAGAACATAATAAAACTAAATGAAAAAGAAACTACAAAAAAAATATTAAAACAATCTTCAAAAGAACTATTAAATTCAGAACCAATAAAATTAGTAAAAAAAGCGAAAATAAAAGATAATTTAGTACAAACATTAATATCAAATTCAAATCAAAATTCAAATTCAGAAATAAAAAAAAAAAAAAGAACAAGAAGAGGAGGAAAAGCAGCAAAAAGAAGACATTCAAATCATTCAAAAGGTTCATCAGATTTTAGTCAAAATAATTCAAATTTATCAAAAAATTCATTTAAATCAGAAATATCAATTGAATCAAATCAAATATTTTTTATTAAACCAAAAATTGAATCATATTCTGAGAATAAATCACCAATTAGTAAAAAATTTAAAATACCAATTCCACCAAAAAAAGAAAAAAAACAAAATGAATATAAACTTCAAATTGAACGTGAAGTTGAATTTCAAATTGATGATAATAAATCAACTAAAAACTTTTTATCTAATAGTAATAATTTTAATTATAATGAAAATGAAGAACCTTTAAAATATTGGTTTAAGAATAATTTTTCTGAAAGAGATAATCAAGATGATATTAATTTATTTATTAAAAATTCAAATAAAAATAAAAAAACAAGAGTTAAAAAAAATTTTAGATCAAGTAGTTCAATTATAGATAATTATTCTTTTCAAACACCAACAAAAGAAGAAAAAACTAAAAATATTATTGAAGATATTATTATTGGTAGAAAATTATTTGAACAAGAAATGTTAATTGATTCAAAAAAAGAAATCCAAAGAAGAAAACAAGAAATAATTCCACTTAATGATTATCATAAATTTGATAATCTATTATTAAAAATTATAGATTTTCCACAAAAGAAAAAAAATGATTATCATACAAATAGTGATAAAATAATTATTCAAAATAATAATTTTGATATTATAATGAATGAAAAATACAAATTAAAAAAATCAAATAGTATGAATGATATCTTATATAATCCAAATAAATTAATAAAAAATTTTGATTATGTTAAAAAAAATGATTGTTTAAATAAAACAGTAGAAAATAGACATGAAGAAAATGAAGAGAATAATACAACTTTAACTGATTCATATGGAATAATATTTTCTCCTATAATAGATGATGAAGATAAAAAAATAAATTATACATCTGGCAAAAAGTATTTTAAAAAATTATTTTTTCAAAATATACCAAAACCAAATTCAATGTCATTACAATTTATTTTATCAGTTAAAAATAATTTAAATTCATTTGAAACTTATTCATTAACAAAAGAAGTTATTGAACATTGTCATGCACTTAAAAATCCAGTTTATTATGAGATTTTTGATAAAAGTAAAACTGATAAAACAAATATTTTTCATACTAGAAATAAAAGTTTAAATTCAAATTATTCTTTAAATAAAAATTTAAATGTTAATTTTAATTTAAATCATTCTTTTAATAAAGAAGATTCTATGTCAAAATGGTCAAAAAAAGATTTTTCCAAAGAAAATGAAAAGGCCGAACAATATATTAAAGATTTAGATATTAAATTATCTGAAAATTATATTAAATATAATATAATATCTATTTTAAATATTGTCACTGTTGATAATTTTGATATAATCTTAAATCAACTTTTAAAATTTTTAAATAATTCTGAAGAAAAACAATTCATATTTATTGAAGTTATTATTGAGAAAGCTTTTGTTGAAAATAGTTTTGTTGTTCTTTATGCAAAATTATGCAGAGTTTTATGTGAAATTATTGGTGGAAAAAGACAAGATGAATGTTATTTAAGAAGGAAATTATTTGAAGAAGTGAAAAATGCTTTTGATAAATTAGAAGATAATGAAAATGATAAGGAACTAATTATTGATGAGTATTATTCAAATAAGAAAAAATTGTTAGGTTTAATTAATTTAATTGTTGAATTAATTGAAGTTAAAATTCTATCTCAAAAATTGGGTTTTTATTGTTTAAATTCATTATATAATAAATATATTGAATCAAACAATAAAAGTGAATACAGTTTCAAATATATTAATTTAGAGACAATAATATTTTTCCTTTCAAAATTTGGGAAAATTATATTTAAAAGAAATAAAAATGATAATAAGAATAAATTGAAAAATTTTATGAATCAAAAATTATTTAAAATTAAAGATGATGAGTCAATACCAGGACATTTAAAATATAGAATAATAAATTTATTTGAAAAACAAAAAAATAATTGGGAAGATAGTTTATATGAAAAATCATTTATCCCAAAAGGTAAAGGTATAAATAATGAAGCATCTAAAACTGTATTATCCGAAATTGATAGGGAAGATATTGTGAGAAATGATTTAAAAAAATGGTTTTATTATTTAAATAAGAACAATATACTTTCTCCTGAAAAAATAAAAATGAAAACTTTTAATAATTATAATTGGAAATCAATTGATAAATTAATTGTTGAAGAAAAAATAGAATTAATTGAAATAATCAGATGTTTTATTGAAGTATCTATTGATTTAATTAATAAAAAAGAGGATATATTTAAAGCAAACCAATATATTTATTCAATTGTTGATTATTATTCTGATTTTTTAAATAACAATGAAATAAATTTGTTTAATAATAAAATTAATTCACTTTTCTTAGAAGTTAATAATCTCATTATTGACAATAAATTAATTTTTGAAATTTTAGGTTTCTTAATGTATACTTTAATAAATCTTAAATTATTTTATATTAAAGATTTATCAAAATTTATTGATAAAGATAAAGAAAGTATTATTAATATTTCAATTGTTGTTAAATTTGCAATTGAATTTTCAGGTAAAGATAAAAAAAAATATTTGAATGATTTTAGACAGAATAAATTATATTCTACATATAAAGAAATATTTAATGAGATAATTGCAGAAAAAATTAATATAAATAATTAATTTAATTTTTTTTTGTTATTTATATTTTTATATATTATAATTATCAAAAATATTATTTTAATATAAAAATTATTTTTTATTTATCTTTATTAATTCATCAAAGTTAAAATTTTCATTTTGATTAATTTCTATTTCTTCAGTTTCAATTTGAGGATTAAAAAACATTTCATTTTCATAATCTATAATATCAATATTTTTTTTTCTATTCGATTCTTTAAATTTTTCTTTTTTAATAAGCGTTGATTGGAATTTAATTAAAATGTAATTAGTTTTTAATTTTTCTAATATTGAAATGGTATTATTAATCTCTGATTTAATATAAGATTTATTTCCTTTTAATTGAGTATTACCTTCAATTTGTTTTAATAATGGAATTAAATAAGTCATAACATTACTTAAAGCAAAATTACATATTTCACTAATTATACTAATATTAATATTATTATCTAAATCTAAATTATTAATTAAATTCTTCATTGTTAATTCTATATCTTGTTTAGATAATTTTAAATTTTTTAAAGCCTCATATTTTTCATATGCTGATAAATCATTATTTAATAAAAGATCTTTTAAGTAATTTAAATTTTCAGGTTCTTTAAAGTGGTTTTCACTTATTTCAATTTTTCTTTCAAAAGAAATAGGTTGATTAAAATATTTTTTTTCATTATTATTAATTTGAGATAATTTGACTGAAAAATTATTTTTAGTACTTTTTGAATTATTTAAATTAAAATATTTATCTGAAATACTACTCCCCTTTATTTTAAAATCATATTCATTAATAAAATTATTATCAGTTTGACTTTCATTTTTCAAATCAAAATTTCGAGTATTAAATTTCAATACTTTATTAATTTTTGAGTCAGTATTTTTTTTGAGTATATTTAAATTTATTTTCTTATCCTTATTAAATTTGAAAATTGCTTCCTCATCATCAACAGTAGTATAACACTTAACAAACATTTTTTCTTCATCAATTTTATATTTTTTCCCAAGAACAATATTTTCATAATTACTAAGTAACTTTGAAAAAACATAATTTCCAATACAAACTTTTTTAGGAGTTTTAGCATTATTATTCCTTAAAAAAGGATCACAACCATTTTCTAATAAAATAATAGTTTCATCAAGTCGAAAAAAATTAATAGTTAAATGTAAAGGAGTCCAATTATTATGTCCTTTTAAATTTAAATTAAATTCTTCTTTATTTTCACTTCTTAATTTCTTATTAGAACTAATAATCCATAATAAACATTGTTTACTTGCTTTTCTTGCTGCAATATGAATTGGTGCCCAATTATCATTATTAAAAGGATTAACAGAACAATCTTTTTGTAATAAAAAATCTCCAATTAATGCACATCTACTAAATTGTTTTACAAATGTATCAAATAATATATGAAAAGCGGATGATCCTTGATCATCTGTTGCATTAATATTTACTCCCATTGATATTAATTTTTTTACTAATTCTGGATTCCTCATTCTTATTGCTTTATGTAAATAAATGTGAGTTACTGGGAAATTTGTTAATTCTATTTTAGAAAGAAATAATGATATTAATTCTTCATTTTTATATTGAATTGTTAAATAAAATGCAGTTTTGTTTTCTTCATTTTTTATTTTTATATATTCTTCAAAATCACTTGTATTTAGTAAACTTCTTACTATTCCATAATAATTATTTTCTATTGCTTTTATTATTTTATAGTATTTATAATGTGATTTTGAATTTTTTTTTATAGGATTCAATGAATTATTATTTTTATTATTATCATTATTAATTTCTGCTCTTTTATCTGAATTAATTAATGACATATTTTTTTTTTCATTTGATGATATATTTTCTATAAATGTAATAAAATCACAATATAAAATTGAATTTTTTATCATTTCTTGTAATCCATCTCTAATAATATTAATACAAGTTTTTCCTAAATCATCTTTTTTTAATACTTTTAAAAATGGAGGTTCTAAAAATTCAAACCATTCAAATGATATTTCATTTAAATAACGAAGATAACATAAAGTAGTAGGAATTTCAGAAAAATAATTATTATCAAGATATAAACATTCCAATGATTTTAATTGACCAAATTCAATTGGTAATTTATCTACTTTATTATTTGAAAATTTAAAAGTTTGTAAAGCAGTTAAATATTGAATTGATGCTGGAATTGAAGTTAAAATATTATTTGAAATTGTAAATGTTTTTAATTGTGTAAATTCACTTATAAATGATGGTATATATGATATTTGATTATTATCGAGATGTAATGTTTCTAAATTTTTAAATAATTTGAAATTTTTTGATATTTTACATAAACGATTTTCTCTCATATCTATTGTTGTTAAATTTGATAAATTTAAATAAATGGTTTTGTGAATTTTTATTATGTTTAAACTTTTTGCTTCTAAATTTTCTATATCAGGAAGACTTTTATAACATTTAATTGTACTATATATATTATTTTCTAATTGTATAATTTTGGAATTAATTGTTATTTTTTTATCTGATGTTTTATGCTCATCTAAATTTATATCAAGCATTAAATAATTTTATTTTTTATTTAAAATTGAATTGTAAATTTTACATATTTATTCTTTTAAAATAAATAAATAAAACAGTTTTGTAAATAAATATAAATGGGAATACTTAGTTTTTTTAGGAAATCAAAGGCAGATCAATCAGACAAATTATATTATCAAGGAATTAGATTTAAAAGTGCAAAAAATAAACATCTTCGTCTTTATTTTGAAAGTCAATTTACTCCTGATATAGAAGAAGATGATTTAAATTATTTAACTCATATATTCGAACAAAAAACATATCTTTTATTTGGATTCCATTATTCAATTATAAACTTAATGAACACAGATAATTTCTTAAAAGAAACATATGATAAATTAGTAGATACAAATTACAGAGAATTAAAAAATATAAATATTACTCATAAATTTTTAGATAATCAAGAAATGACAACTCATATATTTAATTATAAAATTGTAACTAATTTAGAATTTGAATATAAAATATGTAGAGTTAATTTCTGGGCACAAAAATCACCAGAAATAGGAGAAGAAATAAATATATCACCAAAAGTTATGGAAAATATAAAAACAACAGATGAAATTCAAATATATAATTTTTTAAGTGATAATACAAATTTAGTTTATTTTGTTTTAAAATTAGTATTTGAACAATTTTCTAAATCTGTTCATAAATTAGTAGTTTATCAAATTGGAATGAAAACAATTGATGAACCTATTTTTACATTTCTTGCATCATATATTAGAAATAATAAAAAAATAGATTCTTTTTGTTTATATGGTAGAACTTTAGGTCAATTTCGTCATTTAAAACCATTATTAGAAGATCAAAAAGATGATAAAGATGAAAAAATGGAAAATGAAATCCATAATGTACAACATATATTTAATTTATATCAAGTTTTAATAAAAAAAGAAAATTTAATAGAATTACGTTTAATATTATTTTTAACACATTATAATTTCACAATGTTATCAATGGTTCTTTATAATAATCAAAAATTAAGATTTTTAGAAATAAGAAATATAATAACAAGAGATATGGAACCTGAATTAGATTATTCATTTAAAGAAATGAATGAATATGGAGATAATATAAAAGATGAAATTTTTATATTCTTTAATTATTTATATAATTTAGAATTTTTAGAAGAATTACAATTAACTCACTTTACTTTCTTTTCAGAAATTAATTTCATGGCAGTACAAGTCGCAAAAACAATGAAAAATATAAAAATATTTTCAGTAGAAAAAAATCAAGGTTTAATTAATAATGATGATGTTATGGCAAATAGTTATGATTTAGGTAAATTAGAATTAGTATCATTAAATATGGGAATGACATATTATCATTCAATTAGAAATTGGGATTCAATGATAAATCAAAATACATTAACATTTATGGATGTTGGTGTAGTTGATTTTATATCATTTTGTGGTTTTGTTAGATTTTTAGAAAGTACTATTTTAGAAAAGGCAATTATAAAATTAAATAGACCAGTTTTAATTGAAAGTATTCCTTTATTTTTTGATATTATTAGTGGTTCTCCAATGAGAACAAAAAGTTTAAAATATTTTTATGTTTTAAATCCATTTGATGCTAGTGTTAAAGATAGTCTTAATAATAAGAATAAAGGTTTAGTTATTAAGTTGTATAATGTTTTAAAGAATAATAATACTATGAGAAGATTAGGTTTTGCTAAACCGGCTGGATTGTTTTATGAAGTAAGAAATGAAGATGATTTTCAAACTTTTAAATATATTAGAAAAAGAGATTATGATTCTGTTATTTATCTTATTAAATCCATGCAAAGAATTTTTAAGAATTATAAAGGAGAAGGTGTTAAAAAGATTTTACATTTAATTATTGAATATAGATTTACTACTTTTAGAAAACTAATTATTGGTTAATTTTTTATATCATTTTATCTTTAAATATTTTATTAAATTATTTAATATTATTAATAATATATTTTTTTATGAATAAATGATTAATTAAGAATTTTTCAAATGAAGAATTTTCCTATATTAACTTGTGAAAACTTAATATAATTATTGTTGACCACTTTTTGAAATCAGAAATTGTTTTTTTAACTCTGGGGATATTTAAAGTAATTTTCAATATATTTCTTTTTGAATTATATTAAATTATAATCTTTTATTTATGTAATATGTTATAACAAAAAGTAAGAATAAAGTAATAAGAGAGAAAATATCAATTTTACTTAATTATTAAATACAGAATTTATGAATTCATAATATAAATTTAATAACAATTCAATAAAATATCAAACTAAAAAATCAAATTAAAAAAATTATAATTGAAATAAAAAATAATTTTTTAAAAATAGAAAAAAAACAAAAAACCAACAAAAAATAAAAAAAAAGAAAAAAATGAGGTTGAATTAATAAATATATAACAAATTAAATTAAATTTTATTTTTTATAAATAGAAATAAATTTTAAACAATCAAATATTATTATTATTTATTTATTTTTCATTTTTTTTTGTAAATCATCTTTCAATCCCATAAAATGAACAGCTAATTTATATAATGAATTAGAAATTAATTCATGTTCTCTATTTACTCTTGCTTTTTGTTCTTCATATGATTTTTTATAAAAATCTAAATCAGCTAATTTTGTATTTATTTCTTCATCTGATAATTGTCTATCTTTACTTCTTAATGTTAATTTTCTTATTTCTTCATCTTTTTGTAAATTATTTAATTTTAAATTTTCTATTTCATTTCTTAATGTTAAAACTTCACTATTTGAAATAATTATTTCTTGTTTTGGAACTTTATTAGCTTTAATATTATTATCAATATCTTTTTGAAGATCTTCATATTTTTTTATATAAGTTTTTTTTTCTTCTAAAATATTTTCAACTAAATCTGTTTTTTCTTTTAATTCATCTTTTATTTTTTCAATTTCATTTTGTTTTGTAGTAGTTATATCTTTTATTTTTTCATTTAATGCTTTATTATCATTTTCAATTCTTTTTAATTCATTTTTAATTCTATCTTTCTCTAAAGAAATTTTTTGTTTATCTAAATCTTTTTTACTTAATTGAGCTTCAATTGCATCTTTCTCTCTTCCTAATTTATCTAATTTATTTTGAAGTGAAATATTTTCATTAATTAATTTTTCATTTTCTTCACTTTGTCTTTTTATAGTTTCATCTTTTTCTTTCATTTCATATTCATTCATAAATTCATTTCCATTATTATCTACATTTTTATGAATTTCATCTAATAAACCACCTATCATAATACCACTTTCAGATTGATCATTTTTATTTATATTTTTTTTTGTAGGATTTTCATTTAATTTCTTTATTTCATTTCCTAAATCACTTATTTTAAATTCTAATTTTTTTTTTTCTAGTTCAACATTTTTTATATTTTCTTTTTCTTTTATTAATTCTGAGTTTATTTTCTCTAATTGAGACTTTAATGCTAAATTTTCTTTATTTGTTAAAATTAATCTTTGTTCTAATGATGATTGTAATTTTTCTTCATCTTCATTATTTTTATGAATTTCTTTTAGATGTTTATATTTAATTTTTAATTGCTCATATTCATTTTGTAATTTTTCAAAATCATTTAATTTTTCTTTTGTATCATATAATTCAAGATTTAAATTTTTTTCCCTATCTTTACCTTTTTTTTCAATTAGATCTATTTGTTTTTTTAATTCTTCTATTTCATCTTCTTTGGCATTTAATTTATTAGTTAATTCTGATTGAGTATAAGTATCTTGAATTAATTGTTCTTTTATATCATTATTATCTCTTTGTGTATTTTTCAATATTTCAATTTCTCTATCTTTTTCACTTAATTTATTTTCATATTCTGTCTTGACTTTTTCAAAACTTTCAATTTGATTTTTTAAATTTGAAATTTGAGTTTCTTGTTCTTTAATTATACTCATATAAGTATTTTTTTCTTTATCAAGTCTATTAATCATAGTAGTATTTAAACCTAAAGTTGATTTATCTAACATAATAGATCTTGATTGACTAATTGATTCTGTATCTATTATAATATATTTCTCAATTATAACAAAGAAAAAATTACAAACCATTTCATCAAATTCTGCACATCTTTCTAAATAAAGTTCTTTTTTTGATGTTATTGAACATAAGAATATTAATATTTCTGAGAGAAGATTTAATTGATCATTATCATTTTTTAATATATCATCAATTATTAAATTTTTTTTTATTTTAAATGTATTTGATGAAAATTTTTTTTTATCTGAATGTTTTGTGAAATATAAATCAAGACATTTTATTATTGATAAGAAATTACCGTATTTTTTTTCATATGTTTCTCCATCAGAAATCTCGATTTTACTTCCTTTTTCTTCAATTTCAGGTTCACTATATTTTTTATAAATTAATATATTTAAATTCTTACATTTCTAATAATAATTCTTTATAGTATTTTGCATCTGATAATGAATTTAAATTTAAAATTGGATTTTGAAAAAGTGAGTCAATTAGTTTATTTAACTAAGTATGAAAAATATTATAATTTTATATTCTTACCAAATTAATATAATTCATTTGTGTAGTAGTTAGAAAAGAAGTATTCATCATAATCTTTAATAACAAAAAAATTAAATTATTTTATTAATTAATATGTTTAAAATAAAAAATTGTAAGTTAATTTTAAATTAAAAATGATTTATAGTCTTATTTTTTAGATTATTTCTTTTTTAAAAAGAATAATATTGCTTAATCCATTATATGAATTTTTACTTAGTTATATTTTTTAAATAAAGAATTGATTTTTTGAAGTTAAAATATAAATTATATCTCTATTTTCAAATATATTAAATAAATAATTTTTAATTACTACTATTTAATTAATAATTGTAATAATTATTTATGGAATAATAAAAAAAGCTACAAAAAAAATTATAAAATCATTCAAGAAAAAAAAAATTTTATATTTTAATAACTTAATAAAAAAAATAAATACAGAAAATTAAATTAGATAATTAAATAAATTTAAATTTAATATATATATATAATCAATAAAATTAAAATTCAGTGATAAATTGTTTTATTTTTTAAATTATTATTATTCATAATAGAAGAATTACTTCCAGTTGAATTATAAGAATTACTGCTAACTTTATAAGTTTTAAATAAAGTAATTGAATTTGAATTTGTTAAACTCTTTTTACTAGAACTATTTGATTTTTTTGATTTAGAATTTTTTTTTCTTATTCTTCTTATTTCTAAACCTACAATACCATTTTTCCTATTTGAATTTTTTTCTTTTGAATTTTCTCTTGATGAATCAATATTTTTACCTTGTGAATGATGATATGTTTTTACTGTTATTTTATTAATAGTTAAATTATTCTTATTTTTTTGATTTATTGATTGATTTTTTCCATTTTGTGACGAATAATTTCTTAAATGTTTAATAGTTTGAGAAAATGCAGAATTTTCTATTAAATTATTTAATGCATCATTTATTATTAAATTTGTTTTTTTTGCATTTTGATAATGTAAAAATGGATTAATTTTTGAATTATTTTGTTCATTTGAAAGTTTAATATTTGAACTACTATTTTTATTTAATTTTCCTTTATTAGAAGAATTATTTTTAGATTTATTATTAGTTTTAAATGATAAATATTTTTTCATAGATGTAAAATTTTTCATACTCTGATTATTATTTTTATTATAATTAGTTTTATTAAAAGATTTAGTTTTATATAATTTTTGTGGTGGATTAAATAATTCAATATATTTATTATTTGAACGACAATTATTATTATCTTCAATATTTAATTTACTAAATTTATGATTACTATTATTTGAATTACTAAAATCATTATTAGAATTATGATTAATTTTAATTCCATTAATAGAAGCACTTTGACATCTTTTTTTTATAATGGAATTATTCTTTTCATATTTTCCATTATTATTATTATTTATATTAATTTTACGATTAAATTTCTTATAACTCACATTATTTTTATTATTATCATTATCCAATAAAGGATAATAAGTATAATTAACAAAATAATTTTGAAAATCACTTTTTAAAATATTTTCATATCTTTGTTTAGTTTCAATTCCAATTTTATCAATACTATTACAATATTTTCTATCATAATTATCTTTATTTTCAGGAATAAAAGGTGCAACAATTTTTTTTTCTCTAAGTAAATCCCAAGGATAAAACTTAATCCAATTTTCATTTTTAACTTCTAAAACATTCCCATATCCTAATCTTAACTCAGGTTTTCTAATTAATAACTTATTAATAAAATCTTTAGATTCTTTACTCCAATTATTAGGAATATCATCATCTTTAATAACAATTTGTTTCATCATCATTTGTTCTTTAATTTCTTTTCTACTTTTTCCTTGATAAGGTCTTTTTCCCATCATACATTCATAACCAATTACACCTAAAGCAAAATAATCAACTGCTTTATTATGATTTTGACCTTGCATAACTTCAGGTGACATATAACCAGGAGTACCACTAGTTTCATAATTATTTTTATTAGAAAAAATTTTTGAAATACCAAAATCAGTAATTCTAATATAACCAAATTCATCCATTACTAAATTCTCTGGTTTAATATCTCTATGTATTATTCTCATATTGTGAATGTATTCTAATCCTAAAATTATGTTACATATTATAAATTTTGTTTCGTCTTCTGAAAATTTTCTATGGCGGCAAATGTGATATCGTAAATCACCTCCTGATAATAAATCCATTACTAAATATAAATTATCGTAGTCTTGAAATGCGTAGTACATATTTATTATGAAAGGATTTTTTAAATGAGATAAAAGTTCTCTTTCATATTTTATTGATTTTATACTTTTTTTATCTATTATTTTTAATTTTGACATTTCTTTTAAAGCATAGTTTTTTTTTGTCTTTTTCTCTATCACTTTCCATACTTTCCCAAAACCACCTTTTCCTATTATGTTCTGGAATTCAAAAGAATTACGAGATACTATAATGTTTTTTTAAAGGTTTTTTATATAGGATTTTTTACCTTCTTCTCCTTTTGGGACTTTATGCTTATTTGTTGTCATTTTTTGACCCATTTTTAAATTATTTTTAATTTTGATTTTAATTTTTTTTATTTTTTTTGTTTTTTGATTTTAAATTTAAATTTATTTATGTATTTTTTTTTTTCTAATAAAAATATATATGTTAAATTTTTTAAATAATTTGTTATTTGTAATTAAATAAAATAATATATATTATTTTTTATTGATTTTTTATTAATTTATCTTTAAGTTCAACTCCATTTTCATTTTCTTTTTCATTTGATGTATTTTTTGAATATATTTTACAAAGAAAAAAAATTTGTATAACAATAATAAAAAATAAAGTTATTATAATTTTAATATAAAAATATTGTTTTTTTTTCTTTTCATCAACATTAATAATTTGAAATTCACAAAATTTTTCAATATCATAATCATTCCAAAAATGTTTAATTGCTTCATTTTTAAATTTTTCAAAGTCAATACTTAATAAAAATTCATCATTAACAATATAATTAATATAATAATCACTTAAATCACCTTTTAAATCTTTATCTTTTTTATGTAATTCTAAAAAAACACTTGCACTAAATGTAGGATTTATAAATTTAGTACCAAAAACTTCTTTCATAAACATCATAAATGCAGTCGTAGAGGTATCATGTGCAGAAAAAGAAATAAATTTAGGATATAAATAATTCATTAAATCATTAATTTCTTTTTTATCTTTTTTAATTATTCCTTCCATCCAATCAATTATTTTATTTACAAAATGAGTTTGTGACATAAAAGTTATTTTTTTATCCCAAAAAACAACTTTTTCCATTATATTCGATAAAATATTTTGACAACTTTCTTCAAATTCTTCTTCAGTAATATTTGTAACTTTATAAAATTCTAATAAATCTCTTTTATCAGTTAATGATGATATATAATGATCACATAAAACATCAATATAAAATATATCAAAATCAATAGTTATATTTAAATATTTTCTTAATTTGCTTTCATATTTAATTTGAAAATTTTTTTCTAAATTATTCATAAATTTATCTTCTTTTGCAGTTTTAACTCTTAAATCCCAAATTGGTTTACAGTCACTTACACTTTCTGGATCATGTAATAAAAAAAAATGATCTTTAATATTTAAAACATGAACAGGAATTAATGGAATATTATTTCTAATAATATTATTATTTAAATATTTTATTTCATTTAATAATTCATTAGATAAATTATTAGGTGGAATTGATACTTTAATTTCTTCATTATTTAATTTATCATTTTCAATATTAGAAAATAATCCTTGAATATATGAATATGCAGATTCAAGAGTTCTATTTAAATCTGTTGAATAAATTAAAAATTCTTTAGGTTCATATTTATTTGATAAAAAATGTTTATATCTTATTCTTGTTTCATAACCTAAAATATAAGTCATTCTCTTTCCTAATTCAGTTAATTCTCCTTTTGTATACCATATATTACCAAATAAATCTTCATAATTTTCCTTTAATAACATTACTGATCCTCTTGATCCATGTCTAAAATGATGAAGAACAAATAATAACTTTCCTTTATATATTTCAATTAATATGATTATAAATAAAATTTTCAAATTATTCATATATATTATTATATTATATTTAAATTTATGAAAATAAAAATAAAATATATAAAATGAGTGATTTATTTATTAAAAAGTATTCTAATTTTTTTTAATTATTTTATTTAGATATATATCTGAGTTAAAGGAAAAAATAGAGTTAAAATTAATTCCAAATAAAACTGAAGAACAAATTTTATGTCAATTTTTTAGATTTTATGATTTAGAATCTTTAGGTTTATGCAATTTTCAAAATTTTATAAAAACAAATGAAAGATTAGGATTAGTATTTAAAAGGACAAGTGATATTGAAAAAATATTTAATTACTTTGATAATGATAATGATGGATATATTAATTATAAAAAATTTGCAAATGATATTTTTAGGAATCAAAATTTTAATCAAAATAAAAAAAATGAAAATTTAAATAATTTTATATCAATATTAAATAAGAAATTAGTTGAAAATGGAGGAAATTTGGCTTTAGTAAAATTAATCAAATCATTTCAAATCATTGATTATAATGATTCTAAAAGATTAAGTATAGATGATTTTTTAAAGGTTTTAAATGAATGTCATTTAGGTTTAAATTCTTTTGAAATGCAATTTTTATTCCAAGAATATAATTTATTTACAAATGGAATAATTTTATATTATAAAATAATTGAGAATATATTATCTATTTATTGGGATGAAAAAAGAAATAATTTAGCAGAAGATTTTTATAATCATTTAACTGAATTTGGTAAAAAAAATATTTCATTAAATGATATTAGAAATATTTATCTTAATACACCAAATGATAATTATAAAAAAGAAGTATTTTTGAATTTTATAGATGATTATAAATTTATTACATCTGCTTATAATGATAAACCTTTATCTTTAGATGATATTAAAAAATTTGTCAAATTCTTTGGATTTGGAATTGAGTCTAATAATGAATTAAGAGAATTATTATTTGAATTAGATGAACAAGAAATTGTAAATCCACAAATTGAAATGCAATATAACTTTAATAATAATAATAATTTTAATAATTATAAAAAAGAACAATTTCAAAATTATAAAAATGATAATAAAAAATTTGAAAAAAATATTCAATTTAATGATAATATTATAAAAAATAGATTAAATAATGCTTTAGTAACATTAAGGAAATATTTAATAAAATATGGTAGAAAATCTTTTTTTAATTTTATCAAACATTTTAAATATTATGATAATAATACTAAAACAATTAATAAATATGATTTTGTAAAAGTTTTAAAAGATTTTAATATTAATATTCCTTTATTAGAAATTGAAAATCTTTTTAATGAATATGGAATAAATCAAAAGAAAAATTTAATTAATTATATTGATTTATTAAAACAAATTTCAGAGTCAACATTAAATCAAGATAGAAAAGAAGTTATAAATAATTCTTTAAATAAATTATTTAATATTGCAAATCAAAATAATTGTCCAATTACAGTCAATTTACTAAAAAATAATTATAATCCTAAAAATAATTATTTCATAGGTGATGAAACTGAAAATAGAAGTGACTTTGAAAATTGTTTAGAGTTGTATCATTATTTTTTTAAAGGATATAAAAATGATATTTTTGCAGAAACTGAATTTATTGAATTTTATCATTTTATATCATATTTAATTGAAAAAGATTATGATTTTATTTCATTATTAAATAATGAATGGTTACTTCAATCTAATTATAATAAAAAAGAATTAGAAAATGAATTTGAAAATGAACAAAAAATGTTTAATAAAAATAATTTAATTGATAATGACAATATCAATAAATTAAATAATAGAGAAATAATTAAAGCATTTAATAATAAATATAATAATGAAAATGATAAAGAAGAAAATGAAAATTTAGATAATTTAAATAAAAAAAATCATCCCATAACATCTTATCAAAGAAAAGAAAAAAATTATTTTGAAAATGAAAATTATGATATAAATAATATATTAGAAAAATTAAAACAAAAATTAAGAATAAGAGGAATTAGAGGTTTATTATATTTACATAGACAATTTTTAATATCATGTGAAAACTTAATGAAAATTACATATAATGATTTTAAAAATGTTTTACAGGCACAACATATTTTATTTAATGAAAATGAATATCAAATATTATTTAATAATTTTTCAAAAGATAATTTTCTTTTATTTACTAATTTTATTAGAGAATTTAAAAAAGAATTAAATAATAATAAATTAAATTATGTTGAAGATGCTTATGAGATATTAGATAATCAAAATAATGGAATTGTTACAATTAATCAAATTAAAATGAATTATGATGCAAGAAATCATCCTGATGTTACTTCTGGGAAAAAAAATGATGAAGAAAAATTACTTGAATTTATTGATTGTTTTCAAATTAATAATGATATTTTAAATTATGATAATAATAACCGTTCAAATGTTATTGATTTTGAAATTTTTGCTAATTTTTATGAATATGTTGCATTTGTTTATGAAAATGATAATATTTTTGGAAATATTATTGCTTCTACTTTCCATCAATAATTTAAATTTAATTTAATTTAATTTAATTTTTTTTATTTAATTTTTAAAAAATAATATTTAAGGAACTTTTTCAATTAATATTATAATATTTATTTAATTTTTAAAATTTATATTATATAATTTTAATAAAGTATTATTTGATTAAAAAAATAAAAATATCCTTTTTAAATTATACATTTACATAAAAAAATGATGTTTATTATTAATTAAAGAAAATATTTTAAATAATTATCATATTTTTTTTCCAAATATTATATAAAAATTGGTTTATGTTTTTAATGATAATTATTCAATATTTTCATTCTTAGAAAGAATTAATTGAATGTTATTCTAATATATTATTGTATAAATAAAATTTTTTTAAGAGGATGATAAGAAATATAGGAAATTATAAAATAAAAATGTTCCCATTTATATAATCAAGATATATTTTTTGAGCCAATACTTAATTAATTTAGAACACAAGAATTTAAAATGAATTATTATTGAGTATTTTTTTTATACCATAAAAATTTTAATATATAATATGATTAATTTTAAATTTAATAATGATTAATATTTGATATTTATTTATAATAGAATTATAATTAATTTTTTTAATTTATATTTAATATTTATTTAATTTACAATTTTTATTTTTAATACTATATAATTCAATAATTTTACCCAAAAAAAATACTTGTAATTAAAAATTAAAATAAGATATTTTATAAAAATTTTTTTTGAAATTTATTATTTTTTATTGGTGGTCTAAATGATTCCATCATTGAACCTTTCCCAGAATGTTTTTTTTCTATATTTCTTGACATACATTTTCTAATACTTTTATTATTTTTTGAAAAACTTTTTTCTTTATGATTATTAGAAATACTTAAATTTGCTTTTTTATAAGTTAAAAAATTATTTACTAGTGAATCATTAATATTATTACTTATATTATTTTTATGATTATTTTTTTCATTTCTTTTTGTAACGTTATTTTTGGTTTTTTTATATGGAATTTTAAGTGAATGTGAAGAATTTATTTCAGAATTTAATATACCTTTATTTTCTTTATTAATAAAATGTGAAATATTTTTCTTAATAGGAGTAATCCTTTTTTTAAAAAAGTTTTCACTAAAATCAGTTTCTATAGAAGAATAATCAGATTTAATTCTTTTATGTGGATTATTTAAAGAAATATCATTTCTGTTTGAATAAGATATAGTAAGAGTTAATTTATTTGGATTTTTTTTTTCTGAAAAATTTGTTTTATAAACATTTGATTTAGAATCATTTAAACTTGTTGATAAATATTCTAATTTTTTATTAAATTTAATTTTGTTTAAACCTGTTTTTACAGGGATTAAATTTGAATGACTTAGATCATTTAAAATATCATTTAAATGTAAATTTGAATTTGAATGAACATGATTTGTTAATTTACTATATGTAATTGATTTTAATTTTTTCTCTAATTTACTTTTTATAGTTTCTAATTCTATTTCTCTTTTAATCTTTTTTTCTAATTGTTTTTCATATTTTATTATTATTTTCTTTAAATTTGAATTTTCTGATTTTAGAATTGAAATTTCATTTTCTTTAATATCCTTTAGAACAAATTTACCATTTTCAATTGAGAAATTCGTTATTTTTTTTAATTGCTCATATTCTTCCTCTTTTTTTTCTAAAGATTTTATTTTGTTTTCTAAAATAATAATATAATTTTTATCAATAAAAATATTTTTTATTCTCTCTCTTATCTCTTTTTCATTATTAAGTAATTGTGGTTCATATTTTTTTAAACAATCATTTTCAAGATTTTCATTTATTTTATTTAATAATGTTTTAATTTTATTAAACATATCATTAATTAAAGGAATTTCTATTAGGTTTAATTTTGTTACAATTTTTTTATGAAGATTTTCTAATTCTAAATTTAATTCTTTGAAATAATCCATTTCAATGTTTATATTATCAAGATTTGACATTTTTTCTGTTTTAAAATTATCAATCATAGTCTGATTTTTTTATTTATTTTTATTTTTTTTTTAATTAATATATTTATAAAGATATAAAATAATAATTCTTTTTCTTATTTATTTACTAATAAAATAATAATAAATTAAAGGAAATTTTTAAAAATTTATTAAAATAATAATTTTTTAATAAATGACAGGATTATATTTCCTGATAATTATTTTAGTAATTTTTATTTCAGTAAAATTATTATATAATCAAAAAAATAGATTATTCTCATATTTACACATTTTTTTTATAAATATTATGTTGATTCAGATGATGATTCACCTTTATCTAATTTAATTTTTATTTTGTCAATTTTACTATCTTTAATTTCTGTATTATTAATACCTTTAGATGTTTTTATATCAAATCCAAAAGATTTATCAAATATATCACAAGTAAATATTGATAATGAAATTTTTAAAAACTTAATGTTATTTTTATATTTTATCTGTATAATATTTGCATTTATTTTAATTCCTTTCACATTCTTTTTTTTAGATGAAAAAATAGATGAATATGATACAACTGGATATAATTTATTAGAGAGAATATGTTCTTCAATTAAATTTACAATAATATTCCTTTTATTTATAGGTATTGTATTATTAAGTGGATTATTTTTTAAAAATAATCATGGAACAAAAGAATTATTAAATAATGAAACATTAAAATGGGTGAAAGATTTATTTGATACTGAACATTTTGGTGAAAAATCAATATCTTTTTGTATAAGTATTTTTAGTATTTTTGGTATGATAATTTTAATATGTTATACTTCATATGGTTTAGGCGTATTACCTTTTTATTTAATTAAAGGAAAAAAAAGTTTATCAAGTGATCAAGATGATTTTGAATTAGATAGAGCAAAAAAAAGAGATAAAATTAGAAATTTAGAAGAAAAAAAAATTTCTCATGGTTTAAATAAAAAAGAAGAAAAATTATTAAAGAATTTAAAGGGAGATGAATCACATTTAACAATTAAATTAGAATTAATTTCTGATTTAATACAACAAAAAGGAATACTTGATAAATTATTATCTTATTTATCACCTTTTAGAATTTTATTAGGAATTATTTGTTTATTTCTTTCATTAAGTATTTTTTCTTCTTTATTAATTTCATCTTTAGATAGATTTTTTAATAGTTCATGTAAAATAAAATGTGGATATATGCTCACTGAAGAAAATTATGAAAATATTATTGATTTAATTTTAATATTTTCTTCTAATTTTCTCCATCTTGATCAAATAGTCTTTGCTATAATAAATTTATATATTTTTATATGTACAATTTTTGCTTTTTGTAAACTAGGAATTAGGATTTTTTGTTTTACTTTATTTTCAATGAAAAAAAGTGAAACTTCACCACAAGGATTAATTTTGATTGCTTTTTCAATGACTTTAATGATATTTTCATTAATATTAGAAATAATTAATTTATCTCCAAGATATTCAACTTTTGGAAATCAACTTCAAAAAGATAATTCACTTTGTCAATTAAATAGTAAAAATAATAATAATACATGTATTATGACTAATATTTCAAAATTTTCTAACAAAATTAGTGTTTCTTTACCTTTTTTCACTTTTATTTTCTATATTGCTAATTGGATGGTTATTTTAATTACTGGATTAAGTTTAATATATGCATGTTTATGTAAAAAGGAAAAAGAATTTGATGATATTGATTTCGGTAATAAAGATTTTGATGATGAAGAAAAATGTGCTTTAAAAAGTTTAAATGAAGATGATTAATTATAAATTATAATCATTAAGATTAAATTTTTTTAAATTTTATTATATTTTTTGAAATTTACAAATATAATATAAATAATATATTATCTAATATTTGAATTTAAATATTGATTTAATAATAATTTAAAAAATCATATTTATTTTCCTAATTATAAAAAAAATCTGATTTATTAAGATAAAAATTTACAAATTTTTTTTCACTTGAAATATTAGTCATATTATGTTTTAAATTTATTCTTTTTTTCATTTTAATTGGTTTATTAAAAGAATTACAAGGAATTAAGTTAGATTTTTTATCGGTATCTTTAATATTTTTTTTGTTAATTTCATCATTAAAATTCGTATTTCCTAGTTTTAACATTTTTTTTTTTAACGAAATATAATTATTTTTATTTCTATTTGTGTTTGATTGATTCAATAATACATTTTTTAATGAAGTATAAGAACTTGTACTTTTATTTCTATTTGATATAGTTTTATTCATAAATAAATTTTTTAATGAATTATAATTATTATTATTATTATTATTATCATTATTTTTATTTGAAATAGTACTATTCATAAATATATTTTTAAATGAATCATGAGTCCCAATATTTTTATTTCTATTTTTTATAGTTTTATTTATAAAAATTTGTTTTAATGAAGTAGGATTATTTATTTTTTCTTTTCTTATTGTATTTTTAGTCATAAATAAATTTTTTAATGAACTATGTGTACTATTAATATTTCTATTTGATATATTTTTGTCTATAAATGAAGATTTAAATGAACTATTACTATTTTTATTATTACTTTTTTTTCTAAAAGTAGAAATTCCATTCACACTTATTATTTTTTCATTATTATATAATTGAGAATTATTTAAATTTTTATTTTTATTTCTCATATTAATATCTTCTAAATAAACATTGCATAAATTACCAGAAAATATTAATTTTTTATTTTTTACTTTTTCTCTTGTTAAAATTAAAAAATTTGTTTTAAAATATTCAAAGAATTTAGATTCATTATCAATTCTAATTCTAGCTTCTCTAATCTTTTTTTTTTGTAATTTGAGATAACTATTTTCTATTGGGATATTCCAATTATATTCATTTAATTTAAATATATTTCTTTCTGGATTATAACTTTCAAAAAGTTCATTAATTTCAATTTTTTTATTATTTGCATATTTAATTATTTTTTTTCTTAGTTTTTTTGCTTTGTGATAAAGAACTTTAAAAATTATAAAAGAAAATTGAAAATTATTCCAAATATATTCTTTATTCATCTTTATAAATAATAGATATAAATTATAAGAATCAAATGACCGCTGTATTGTATTCATTAATTTTTTATCTTTACTATTTTCAAATAAATCGATTTTCTTATCGTGTATTAAAAAATGATAAAACAAATAATTTAGATCTGTTTTATATATCATTTGCTGTTTATTTATGATAGAATTTGTTGATATTTTCCTAATACTCTTCTTATTTAATATTTTTGATTTCATTTTTAATTAATTTACTTAATTATTAATTTAAAATATTTAAATTAATTAATTGTTTTGAAATTTTACAAAAAAAAAAAATAATAATTAAAATTAAATAATTACAAAATAAGAAAACCATTTTAAATTAAGGAGTAAATAATCTTCTCTTATAACTTTTTAAATCTTTTTTTATAGTTCTTCTGCCAACTTTATTTAAATTATATTGAAAATTCTCTAATTGTCTATTAAAGAAATCATTTGAATAATATATTGGAGATTGAACATTATGTTTATTCTTTAATGAAAAATTTTTTTTATTACTATCATTATTCTCTTTAAAAGAATTGATATCATTAACATTACCATTTTTATCAATATAAAATGGTTCTGTTAATCCAAATTTTTCTTGAATAATCCATTTTTTAATATCTCTATCAGTTAATTTTTTATTTGGAGGTGAATGAAAATAATTTTTTTTCAAATTATTATTTCTAAAATTATTTTTAAATCGTTTAATATTATTATCTTTTAAAATTTTTATACTCTCTGTATCAATATAACTAGTATACATTTTATATGGAAGTCCATATTGAGGTTTTATATTTATTGAATCAATTAATTTTTGATTATTAATATTATTATTATTATTATTTGTTTCATAATTAAAATCAAAACTTGAATTTCTTTGAAGATTTTCTATTTCACTATATAATTCATTTATTTTTATTTCTCTTTCTCTTTTCTTTTTTTTTTGTTTATATATATCAAAGTCATCATGAATTGAATGTGTTCCTCTTTCTGAAAATACTCTTTTCCCAATACTATTATTTATTTTGGAGAAATAATTTTCTCTATCTATCATATAATAAATATTTTTATATTTTGGATTTTTTTTAATTAATTTTTCAAGATTTTGTTTTCTTTCTATGTCTAATTCATCTAAATATAAAATTGGTTTTATATTATTCTGACTTATATCATATATATGGGATCGACTACTATTAATAGATGTATAACCTTTATTCATTTATTTTTTAATTCAATATAATTAAATTATATATTTATTAATAATCAATTTAATTTATTTATTATTTTTCTTTTTTATGTTTTTGCTTTTTTTCTTTTATCATTTCCATATATTTTAAATAATTATTTGCTTTGTCTTCACCAAAATCATTAATTAAATGTGATTTATATAATTTATCCATTTTTTCTTCATTTTTCCTTTTTTCTTCTTTTTTCTTTTTTTCCATTTCTTTTTTTAATTTCTGTTTTTGTTTTTCTTTTTCTTTCTTTCTTTTATTTTTTAGTCTTTCTTTTTCTTCATTAATAACATCTTTTTCTTTATTGTCTTTTTTACTATTTATTTCTTTATTTTCTAATTTAATATTTGTTTTTTCTTTTTCATTTTTATCCTGATCATTATCATCATCAAATAATTTAAAATCTACCTTTTCTTTTGATTTAATTGATTTTTTCCACATATCATAATTAACAATAACTTCTTGATTCATATCATTATTAATTCTATTAACCTCATTTTCTATTAATTTTTCTCTTTCTCTCTTTTTTAATAATTTTTCATGTTTATTTTTATAAATAGGATTTTTTAAAGGTTCATTAAATATTTGAACACCTTTTTCTAATATAACTTTATTCTCATCTTTTTTCTTTTGTTTAACTTCAACTTTTAAAGGTTCTACAGAATATTCACCTAAATTTAACAATGGATCAAATCTTTTTTGAATAATCTTTTTAATATTATTTTCTTTATTTCTATGTTCTAAAAAAGCAGAATTTGGTAAAATATTTGATAAAATTGATAAATTTTTATTTTTTTCTTGTTGAATATCTTCATCATCTGCAATAATATTATTATCTTTATATTCATAATCATTATTTTTTTTTGTATTATTTTTTAGATTTGATGGTAATTTTTTAATATCAATATCACCTTTGAATTTATTGTCTAATTTAAAACGAGAATCAGATAAATATGTATTTTGAAGATTAAATAAATATTTTCCTTTTTCACCTAAAAATTGCTTTTTTTTTAAAGCATTATCAAAATTTTCTGTTAAATTATTATTTTCTTCATCATCACTATCATCAAATACTTTTCTTTTTGGTTTCTTTTCATTTGAATCTGAAGAAGAAGACATAATAACAAAAATTTTGATAAAAAAAATAATTAAATTAAAAAAATATAAAATATTATTTCTATAAAATAATATCTAATTAACCATTTCAAGTTTTTCTCCTTCATTAATTTTAATTTAATTCTTGATTATGAATATTATTATTACTCTCTTTATTATTATTATTTTCATGAATATTATTATTAGGTAATTCAATTCCATTCCAAAAATCACTTAATTGATTTAAATAAAAAGATTTACCCATTAAACCAAAAATAAAAGCAGGACTAATATAAAATAAAACAGGTTGTCCATGTTCAAATACATAAACACAAATCACTGCAGTTGACACTGATATTATATATAAATAAATACTTAAATTATAATAACCATTTTTTTTATTTAATTTTTTACATAATTCGTCAAATGTTTTACAATATTTAACTACCATTCCAGGAAGGGCAATATCACCTAAACCTAATAACATACAATCTTTAATTGGATTTGTTGAAAATAAAATTGGCATTTCTATTTTAATTGGTAAATTTAATTTTGTTGCTACTTCTTCCATTACATTTCCTTTAAATATTTTTTCTGAATAAAAAACCCAAAATGTATCATATAAAAAAATAAAAAGTAAAAAAAAGAAACATACTTTAAAACTTTTAAATAAAATTATTGATAATATTGTAAAAACTAAACCAAATGCCATTATATTATTAAGAATCCAATGTTTTTTATATAAATATAATAAAACTAGTACAATACTAAAAAAAAAACTTAAAATATTTGATAATTTCATATTAAAAATATAGTTTTTTTTCAATAAATTTGGTTTATTTTCTTTAATTTTTTTTTCAATTAAAAAATTAAATGCAAATTGTAAACAAATAAAACTTTCAATAGCTACTAAAATATTAAGTATAGTAATAATATATTTGATAAAAAAATAAAAAATTAATAATATACATGAACCTAGAATAACAAAAAGTATTCCATGCCACCATTTAATATTCGTTTCTTCATTCATTTCTTGAATTATTTTTTGTTCTAATTGATAATTTGTTGAAACTATTAAATATATTAATGCAATAATAAAAAGAATCATTGATGAAATTATTGATAAATATATTCCTTCTGAACTACAAAATTTAAGATAAGAAAATTCATATTTATTTTCTTTATATATAAAACTAAATTTTAATATTGCATAATTTTTATTATTATTATATTCTTTATGAGTAGTTCTAATTGGATAATATTGTCCTAATTGATAATTTGAATCTATTTTATTTTCATTATTGCATTTTGTTTTTATTTTTAATTCATATTCTTCATTATTATGTTTAGGTGTTAAAAGATAATAACTTTTTATGTCCTTATTATTTGTTCTTAATTCAACATTATGTAGTAGATTTTTTGTATCATTTGTAATTATTGAAAAATTTGTTGTTAAAAATGATGATTTTTCAAAAAAAAATAAGTATTATATTGACATTCACATGAAGAATTTAAAATTGTTTCTACATTAAATTTTTCATTTAATTTTGTATCATTATAAACTGTATAATTTTGAAAGGAATCATTATAAGGAAGTGTTATTTTAATTTCAATTTGAATAGAAAAAGTAAAAAATAAAAAAATAATAAAATTTTTCATTTTTAAATTAAAAAAAATTAAATAATAAATAGGATAAAATATAATTTATTATATTTTATTTATCTTCCTCATTAATAAGGTATTTGAATCCAAAAGGAATAAACTCATAACCATCCGCATAAAAAAATTTATTTTGAAATTCAACCCAATGTAATCTTAAAGTATGTAAAAAACATTCCATTAAATCCATAAACATTAAAACAAAAATAGTAATATTTGCAAAAAGAAAAAAAGAAATAACAACAAAAATAAAACTAAATCCATATTTAAAATCACCATCTTGAAAACTAAATAAAACAGTTTTTTCAAAAAAAACTTTTGATAATTGAGAATGAGCTAAAGAAAGAGCCCAAAGTCTTAAATAAGAAGCAGTATTACTTATAGTTCCTAAAATAAATTCAATTGAATATATTAATTGATTTACTATTAAATCAGTTATTGAAGGATATTTTTTTGATAATGTAGATTTATGTAAATAACTATAATGAAAATCAATATAAAATTCATTTTCTGAATCTTTAGGAAGTTTTCTTATTAAAATCATATTTTCTCTTTCTTGTTTTTTATTTAGAAAATAAAGTAAAATTGGTTTTGGTGCAAACATAAGAAAAGCACAAATTAAGCATATTATTAATATTGATAAATGAAAATTTTCTTGTTCATATTTATTATTATTTAATTTACCCCAAATTGGTTGATTTTCAATTGAACCTTTTTTTAAAATTATATTTATCATTTGTGATATTATACTTGGTGCCTTTGATGTATCTTCCCAATTTTTATTCCATTTAATATAAATTAATATATTCATATAACCAAAAAGAAGTGACATAAAAATAATTTGAGGAATAAATTCTAAAAGAAATGATATATAATCATTAAAATATAAATCATTTAATCCTTTTAATATTATTCCAAATATCATTATTGATACACCATATATTACACTTAATTTCATTTTTAATGAATTTATAAATGATAATTCATTTACTGAAGAATACCATTTAGAATCAATTCCAATTGGATAAACACAATCTTTATTCCTATAAACATTAATATTAGTTTTATTATTAATATTTTCATAACAAGAATGAAAAATTGGAAAAGGATTCCCAATAAAATCATTATACATAAAACCACAATAAAAAGAAGCAAAACCCATAAAAATAATTAAATATTTATATTGAATGCCATTTTTAAAAATAGAATCTTTTGACTTTTTAATTTTATCACAAAAATAAAATATATAAATACCAATTAATAATAAAATTAATCCATGACCAATATCACCAAACATAATTCCAAATAAAAAAGGGAAAAGAATAATATTAAAATATCCAGGATTAATTTCTTGATATCTTGGAATTCCATATGAATTAACAATATCTTGAAAAGAATTTACAAATTCATTTTTAATTAAATAAGTTGGTTTATCTAAATTTGCTTCATGTAAATCAATAAATATTCCTATTGAAGATAAACTTTCATTTACTTGATTTAATTTTTGTTTTAATAAATCATAATTTTTTGATATTATCCAAACTTCTCCGTCAATAAAATTTTCTCTTAGAATACATTTATTTAAATTTACATATATATTTTTCATTTTTTCAAAATATATTTTATATAATGAAATTTTTCCTTTTTTTTTATCATTACCTGATAATTCAAATAATTGTTCTATTATTTGATTTTTTGTATATTTAATAATATTTTTTTTTTCTTTTATTTCTTGTTTTATTTCATTTATTTTATTTTTAATTTCATTTGATGTTCCATCAGGTTGATAAATTGAACAATTAAATAAATCACAAATTTTAATTAATTTACTTCTTAAAACTTCTCTTCCATCAGAAGGATAAAAAATAATAAAAATTTTTTTAGATATTTTAAAAGTTTTTTTTCCATTATTATTATTTACATTTAATAAACTTTCAGCACTTTGATTTATATCTGAAAAATTTGCAATTGCGGTTCCTCTACTTACTCTAAATATCATTCTTTTCATTTTTAATTCATTTTCTGCATTAACTACTCCCATAATAAAAAGTAATTTTGATTTAAAATATTTATTTGAAATATAACTATCATTATTTAAACTTTGTTCTTCTTCTAAATCCATATTAATATCATCTTCATTAAATAATTTTTCCTCTTTTATTAAAGATAAATATTTCTCATAAACTTCTCTTTTTTCAATATCAATATTTAAATCTTCTTTTAATTTATTATATGAATCAATAATTTCTTTAATTTTTTTATTTTTTTCAAAAATTTCATTTTCTAAAATATCAAAATAATCTGAATTTCTCACTTGTCTTAAATCTTGATCAGTTTTTAAATCATTTTCAAAATCATTAATATTATTATAATTATTAATTTTAATTCTAAATTGATTACAATATATTTCAATTTTATTTATTATTTGTTCTAAATTTTCACATCTGTTAATCATTGGACTAAAATTTTTTTTTCCTTCAATATCATTTTTATTTAAATCTATAAATTGTAAACAATCATCTGATAATAAACCAAAGGCATTTAAAATTTTTACTGCACTATCAACTTCTCTTGGTAATCTTATTTTTTTATGTAATATTTCTTCAGAACGAAAATAACCCATTATTAATTTTGTTAATGTTAATTTTTAAAATAATATAAATTATTTTTTTAATTATCAGTTAATATTTAAAATAAATTGATTCTAAATTATTATTATTATAACCCTAAAAAAAGGAAATGGAGAAAAATGAGTTATTTAAATATAATAAAAAATATAAATTTGATGAATTTACTAAAATGATAAAATTTGATATTTCAAAACATGAAAAAGAATTATTATTTGAAGAAGAATCCATAAATTTTGAAAATAATTCTGATAAATTATTGAAAGATAGTTATTATATATATTATAATCAACAAAAAAATTATCAAAATTATCATTATTCTAATAATAAATTCCAAAATCAAACTCAAAAAAATCCTAATAAAAATTTTAAAAGATCATCAAAAGTAATTGAAGTATGTAAACAAGAAGAAATCTTTTATGAATCAATTAAAAAGATAAATAATAATATAAATGAAAATCAAAATAAAGATGAAAGAAAAGAAAAAAATGAAAGTTTCTTAGATAATAATAATGAAAAAATAGATGTTGAAAAAGAAAAAAAGAATAAAAAGAAAGTTAAAAAACCTGAAAAAGAATTTATTGAATGTGAAATTGATATGATATTTGAAATTAATGAAAAATTAAACTTTTCAAAAGATGAAAAATTTTGGTATATATATACAGATATATTTAATAGTTCATATGGTCCTTTTTCATCTAATGAAATAGTTATTTTATATATGGAAAAAAAAATAGATGGAAATAGTTTAATTAGACCATTAGATATTTTTAAAAATATAAAAGGTAATGATTTTCAAAAATTATTAAAATATGATAATAAATCATTTTTCTTTAATAATTATTATATAAGTGATAAATGCTCAGATTATGAATTTAAATTTAAAGAATTTAGGAGAAAAGAAGAAGAACAACTTAAATTAGAAAAAGAAAAAGAAGAAAAAATAAAAAAAGAAAAAGAAGAAGAAAAAAAGAAAAAAGAAGAAGAAATTAAGAATCAAAAGGAAAAAGAAAAAGAAGATAAATTAAATAAGGAAAAAATAGAAAATGAAAAGTTAAATGAAAAACAAAATGATAATGAAGAAATTAATACTACTTCTTCATCTAAAACTGAAAATCATATTTCAATTAATGAAAATCATCCAATTATGAAAAAAAAGAAGAAAAAAGCAAAAATGATAGATTTAAATATTAAAACTGGATTTTATACAATGACAAATCAAGAAAAAAATTTTTCTGAAGTTTATATTTGTGGTGATAATGAATTATTAAATAATGTTCCTAAAAAATAATAATTATTCATTATTTATTCTTAAAAAAATTAATTATTTTAAAATATATTTTAATTTTTGAATTATTATCAAGAATATAGAATTATGGATGTGAAAAAATCAAATAAATTAATTTCTTTTGGAGAAGAAGAAGAAGAAAATAAAATTATAGATAAAGAAATAATATTACAAAGAGGTAAAAAAAAGAATGATATTGGAATTGAGAAAAATGAAAAAAATGAAAATGAAAAAGACAAAAATAATTTAGATATAAATGAAGAAAAAAATTCAGAATCAGAATCAGTTTCTTTATCAGAATCAGATAGTGAAGTAATTCATGCAAAAAATATTCAAAATAAAGAAACTCAAAATATAAAAAATGAAGATTCAATTAATAAATTAAAAGATGAAATTATTCAAATAAAAAAAAATAAAATAAATCCTCATAATAAAGATATTAACATAATAACACCAGTAAATAAATATAAAAAAGAATATTTATCATTAAAAACAAAAAGATTAACAAAAGAAGAAAAAGATGATAAATTAAAAGAATTTAGAGAAAAATTAAAAAAATTAAAAAATTCAAATGAAAGAAGTTGGATGAAAAATGTATTAAAATTCCAAATTGATTCACAAAAAGCATATGCCATTGATGAATTCAATAATATGAATGAAAAAAATAATTAAAATAATATAAATAATTATTAATTATAAAATTATAAATTTTATTATTCATCATCATCATTTTCATTATTTGATTTAATTTTATTTTCTAATTCTGATATTTTCATTTTTAATCTTTGAATAGGACCTTCAAAACCTGTAAATGATTGTGATTGTTGTATTTTTTGTTGAATATTATTTCTTTCCATTTTAGATATATTATTTGTAAAATTTAAAAATGAATTTTCCACTGAAGTTTGATTACTTTTATTTGTAATATTTGCATTTGAGTAATTAATATTCATTTTTTGAGGGATATTTATATTATTCATACTATTTATTGTATGAATTATATTTTCATTATATTTAAATTGTTTGTTATTTAATAATTCTTGTTCTATATCCAAATTTTGAATATTTTGAATATTATTAAAATTATTTTTTATATTTTTTTTATATTCATTAAATACATGTAAATTTTGATTATTTTTGAATTGATTTAAATTTTGATTCTTATTCAAATTATTTAATAATTGTTGATTATTAAATTGATTGAAATTTTGATTCATAAATTGGTTATCAAATTGCTCATTACTTTTTTTTACTAATTTATTATTATTATTATAATAATTTCCAAATTCATTATTATTATAACTATCATCAAATTTATTATTATTTTCATTTTCAATTGTATTTTCATTAGGAAAAAAATTAGATAATTGTTTTTTCAAAGTTAAATTTCTATTTTTAACATCATCATTATTATCAAAATTAGATTGATTATTAATATTATCCATAGAAATATCATTATTATTCATATTATTATTATTTATATTATTATTATTTATATTATTATTATTTATATTATTATTATTTATATTATTTTTTTGTTTATCGATAATATTTTTATATTTCATTAATTCTTCAAACATTTCTTGATTATCACCCATAATTTTATTAATAAAATTATTTAAAGTTGAAATAGCAAAAGATGAATATTGTTCATTACTATTATTTTTATTTTCTTCATCATATTTTATTAAGGCAGAATTACCACAATTTATTATTTGAGATTTATTATATAAATCCATATTTTGATTAAAAAACTCAAAAAAATCTATTATTATTTTTTTATTTGAATTCCTTTCTTCTTTAATTTTTTTCATTTCATTATATAATTCTTCTTTTATTTTATTTTTTGATTCTTCTATTTCTTTCATTTTATTTTTCTCATATTCTATTAATTGAGTTTTACATTCTAATATTTCTTTTTCTAATAAGGAAATTTTTCCTAGTAATTCTTTTACTAAATTTTCTTTTTCTTTTAAATTTTCAATTAATTGACTATTTTTTACTTTAAAACTTGTATTTTCCTTTTGTAACCTTAAATTATCATTTTGAAGTTGAATATTAAAATTATCATTTTTTAAATAATATTCTTGTTCTAAATTTGAAATTTGTTTTTTTAAATTGTCATCTTCGATAAAATTTTGACTATTTTGTTTTGCTTTTTTTAATACAGAAGTAGATTTATCTTTTAAAGCTGCTAATTGATATTTATAATCATTTATAATATTATCTATTGCATTAACATATTCTTCATTTTTAGAAATATTATAATTATTGTTTTCATCTGACATTTTTAAAATAATTTAAATAATTGGGGAAAAAAATATAATATTTTAATATATTATCTATAAGTTATTTAATTATATAAAATTTAATAATTCTTTTTTTCATTATTATGAATTAAATAATTTTTCTATTGAACTTGATACTCTACTTTCATTATTTCTTTCTATTATAGATGAAGTATTTGTAAAATTATTATTAGACCTTCTAGCAATTTCAAAAGTATCATTTAATTTACTAAAATTGGTTTCATGATATTCTTTATTGATATCATCTATATCTTCATCCATAAATAAATTTTCAAATTTTTTTGAATTTTTATTATCTTTTTTTTTATATTCATTATTTTCTTCATAACCAAAAAATTGATTTATATTTGGAGTTAAATTATTTTTATTATTTATATTATTATCAAAATCATCTAAAGGTGAAATATTATTTATTTCATAATTATTTTTTTTTTGATTTTTATTATTATTACTATTTGAAAAAACAAAACTTAAATTATTAATTTTCTGAATAGGGGAAGGTAAAAAAGGATTTTGTTTATTCAATTCATTAGGAAAATTAACAGTATTTTTAAATTGATTTTCATTATAATTAAGTGGTTTAATATTATTGAAATCAGGTTTATTTTTTGCAATTTGAATTTCTTCTTTTTTTGATATTTCATTTAATTTATTTTCTAATAAAGAAATGAAATTATTTTTTTTTGAAAGAGATATTTTATTTTCATTATATAATTTTCCTATTTCATTTATTTTTAATAATATATCATTTTTTGTTATATTTTGATTAAGAAAAAAATCCTTTAAATTGTTAGAAAAGTCTAAATTATTTTGAATATTATTTTCAGGAATTTTACTTAATAGATTATTATTTTGCAGATTTATATTATAATTAATTATATTTTGCTTTTCATTTTGAATGTTTAAATGATTTTTCTTATTGATAATTCTTTGATTTCTCTCTGCTTCAATTAATTTTAAATTCTCCTCCTTTTTTTTTAATAAATCAATTTCTTCATTAAGTTTTTTTTTTAATATTTCAATCTTTTTTTTATGTTCTTCAATATCATTATATTCATTTTTAATATATTCATCATTTATTATATTATTTGTTATTGTTTTTTTTCCTGAAATTTCCTTTTCTAAAATATTTACAATATCATTTATTGATTTATTATTTATTTGATTAGTATTATTTATAATACTTGGTTTATTATTGATAATATTATTATAAATTGGATTTGAATAATTATTTGTTTTATCCATTATATCTAATTTTTGAAATTGAACTTGGTTATTAGTGTTATAATTATTATTTTCAATAAAACCATTATTATTATTATTTATATAATTTTTTTCATTATTATTTATATTATTATTTTGTATAATAATATTTTCCATTATATTATTTAGATTTTGATTTTCTATATTTCTTTTATTACTTAACCATGAATAAGGTTTTTTTTCATGTTCAATATTTAAATCTCTAATGAATTTATCACTAATAGCTTTAAAATTTGAATCATTTTTATTTAAATAATCAACTATTAACTTATATAATTCAACCAATTGAGTTCCTTTTCTAATATTATTATTTACATCATCAAAGATAATCAATTGATTTTTTTCTATTTTAAATCTCATTTTAATTATCTTTGGTCCTTTTTCAATATTTTCATCTTGCATTTCATTAAATAATCTTTTTCTATTAACTTGATTATTATTATTATTTTTATAAATTTCATTATGTACATATTTATCAATTTCTTCTGAATCAATAATACTTAAACTCATTTCTCTATTAATTCTATTCAACATTCTATTCTCAAATTCTTTATAACATTTATTAAGTTCTTCATCATAATTACAATTTTCAAATCCTTTTAGAAAAGAATCATTTGCTTTAATAAATACATGATATCTTTCATAAATATATGACATTCCTATATATAATTGGAAATTTTCAGTACAAATTTTTTTCTTAATTAATTTTTCAAAAATTTCATAATCATCTCTACAATTATCTGCATAAAAATTCCAATATGAAATATAATCTTTTTCATTATAGAATTCTTTTTCATTATACATTAATTGAGTAAAATATTCTAGTAAAATATAAATTCTTAATATATCTTTTTTTTCTTTTGGAATTAATTTTGTTATGAAAGTAATATATTTTCCCCATGCTTTTAATTTAGTTGTTTTATATTGAAGAGGATTTAAAATCATATCATGATATGTTTTTTCATCTTTAATTAATGATTCAATTTTTTCTTCTGCATATATTGTATTTATTGGAATATAATTATAAAATTGAGAAACATATTTAAAAATATGATTTTTTTCAGGATTTATTAAAGTTGGTAAAGATAAAGTGAATTGATAATTTTTCATTTTCAATTTTTAAATTTAAATAAATTTATATTAAAATAAATAAGTAAAAAAAAATTATTAAATAAAATAAAAAAATTTATTAATTTAAAATTGAGTTTAAATATGTAAAAATAAAATTTTTTATTTTTGGAAAAATCGATTAAAAAATATTAAAAGTATTTTATAAATAAAATAAAGAGTAAGATTATTGTTTATTTAATATTCACATCTATTTAGTTTATATTAACAAAACAAAACATTTTAACTAAAATAAATATAAATCTTTTAATAATAATAAAATACTTATAATTTAATGACTTAAATTCAAATAATATTAAATTTAATTGATTTAATTTAAAAATAAATAAATATATAAAAAATTTTTTCCTACAGTAATATTATTAAATTATTTTATGAAATAAAAATTAATAAAATCATATTAAGGAAAAATAAAAAATTTAATTATACTATCAGTTATTTAAATAATGATTAAATAAAATTTCAATGTTAAATGAAACATTATAGTAACAAAGATGTTAATTTTAAATTATTAAAACAAATAAAATGTTAAATTTCAAAAAAAAAAAGAGAATAAAATGATTTATGACTTTTTCCTATATACATTTAATATAGTAAATATGTAATATGCATTTTAAAATAAATATATAAAGTATATTAAATTTGTTTTTTCATCCATCTATGTTATCAATTTATATTTTTATGTTACAAACATTACATATGTTTCCATATTAAAATCAAAAAACATCTATCACTCTTACTTTTGTTACAAAAACTAATATAAAAACTTATTTTATCAAGATATTTATAGAAAACAAAAACATTATACGAAAAACAATAAAATGAATTCCAAATAAAAAGAAATTTATACCCAATCTTCCCAAAAATGTTTCATAATTTTAATTCTTTGAATTTCTTCAGGTGTATAATAAAAATTAGTCTTTGCTTTATTTCCATGATTTTGAATAGCAACAATATCATAAGATGATGCTGCTTCTTCTTCATTTCTATAATTCCCAATATATCTTTTTTTTTTATTTATCATTATTAAAACTTGCCATTGATTTCCATTTTTTGATACACCTCTATATTTACTTCCTCTTTGTCCTCTTGATTTATTATTATTATTATTTAAATTTTTTGATTTTTCTTCTAATTCAATATTCTTATTTTCATTTTCTTTTTTATCTAAATTTTTTTCTAATATTTTATTATTGTCTTTTAAAGGAGTTATATTATTATTGTGTGTTGATTGAAAATTTCCATGACAATATACTATTTTTTTATTTTTTATTGTTCGAACTATTTTATCTGGTTCTTCTTGATTGTAATCTTTTTTTGTTATAAAACTTGGTAAATAATAATTTTGATTTTTTATCATGTTTATATTTCCATAATAATAATTTATTGTTGGATTTACTTCATTTAATAATCTTTTTTGGTTTAAAAATATTATTTGATTATTTAATTTTAATATATCTTGGGATATTTCAGATATAAATTTTTGACATTTTTCGGTATAATTTTGGAAATTAGTGAATAAATTGAATCTAAATTTTCTTTTAATGTTATATTTTTATATTTTACTCTAATTCAATTAATGATTCTTGAGACATTTCTTTATATTATTATAAAATAATTTTATATGAAAAATATAATATTTTATATGAAAAAATAAATGAATTATATAAATAATTATTTACTTTTCAATAAAATCAGAATACGAGAAATATACAATTTATATCATAAATTTTATTATTTTTAAACCTATAATTAATGACTTACCTGTAAAAAAATATTTATAATATATTATAATAATTAATATATATAATTATAAATAAAAAAATATGCCTCATTATTTTATGAAAATAATATATACCTTTGTTGTATTTTTTCACCAATAATACTTGTTAAATTATCTAACCATTCAATATTATTATTCTTATAAAAAACATTTATATTCATTTTATTATTTTTCAATTCTTTTTTACATTCATAAAATACACTATTAAAATTACAATTAATCAATTTCATTAAATTAGTATTAAATTTAATATAATCTTTATTATTATTCATATTAGTTTTATAAATAGAATCACAGGTTAAAATTCCATTTTTTTTTCCATGAAAAATACTATTAATCATTTTATCTGGAGTAAAATTTCCATTATTAATAATATAATCATCATTTAAAAATCCAACATCCACAAATTTATTTTTGGAATAATATTTTTCAAAATTAAAATAATCTTTATCACTTTTAATAATATAATCCTCAATTAAACTAGCTTCAATTAAATCAGCTTTAAAAATATTTTTATCTTTGCAAATTTTTTGATTATTTAATTTAATAATATTATCAACTTTATCATAAATAGTCCCCAAAGTAAAAAAAGTATTAAATTGACTTAAACAAGTATTTTCAATATCAAAACCAAAAATAGGACAAGAAATAATTTTCATTTTATTATAATCATCTTTAATCATTTCAATCATTCTTGTACCAACTCCGCTTCCAGTTCCTCCATTTAAAGAATGAATTAAAATAATTTTATCAATAAAATCACATTTTTCTAAAAATTTTCTTAAGTAATCATATGATATTTCATTTATATTTTTTTCTGTTTTAAATTCTTTATATTTTAAACTGTGACCTAATGCCCAATTATTTCCTCGACCTGATGAATTAGTTATTATGTTTGTGTATTTTGAAAAATAATTTGATATTTGTTTCTTTTTATTTAGAATGTTTGTGATTACTTTTGATTCAGAATCTATTAAAAATGATTTACATGATATTCCATTTAAATTTATGAAAGAATTGTTTTTTGAGTTTAAAAATAAGTTTTCTGATATTATTGATGATATTGTTGTTCCTGCTTGTCCTATTCCTATTAGTAATGTATTCATTTTTTATTATTTTATAAATTTTTTTATTTAATTTATAAATTTATATTTTAAAAAAATATTATTTAAATTAATTATTTTAAAAAAATATTATTGATTAAATGTTTATAATTTTTTTTAATATTAATAATGATAGTATATATCTTACATTTTAAAATGTTTCTTAAAATTATTCCTTTACAAAAAATATCACTTATTTATTGAAATAAGATTAAATAATTTACTTTTTGTAGGTCTTGTTACGTTATTTTTAATTATATAGACCTAAATAATAATTAAAATTGTTATAATAATTTTTTAAAAAAATATTATATTAAATTAAATTGTAAATAATTCATATAACCACAGAATTAATATTAAATTTTATTATCCTCAAAAATATTAAAATTTATTTAATTGCATTTATATAAAATATCATTTTAGTTAAAATTAGATGATAATAGAAAACATTAGATGAAAAAATGATTAAAATGAATAAAATGCAATTTAATAATTTTTCCTAATTTAGAATATTTATGAGACAATAAAAAAAAATATAAAAATAAAAAATGGTAAACAAATCTATTTAATAAATTATAATAGGGAAAAAGAAAATTAGATTCATTAGCAATTCATGATTCATGTGGTTTATCAACTAATAAATTAAAAAATTATTATTATTATAATATATATGAAGAAGATAAATTTACATATACTCCTCATTATCAAGAACCTGCTATTTTAAATTTTGTAAAACCTCCTGAAGGAGAAAAAAAAGATATAATGCCACTCATATTAAGAATAATTCCTTTTATTCTTGTAATTGTATTTGGAATATTATTTTTAATTCCATGTATTATATTATGGATATGTATGTGTACTCCTAAATGTTGTTGTAGAAAAAAATCAAGAATTACTAAACCATTTAATTGTTTAATTATATTACTTTCTATGACTGGTGTTTCAATTATATTTTTATCTATTGTTATTGTATATCTTAATTCTTCAGTAAAAGGAATAAATGGTACATTATGTACATTAACAATGTTAACTGAAGATATTGTTCAAGGAGTAGGTCTTCTTAAAAAAACAGAATTTGTTAAACCATATTGGTATGGATTAAATAAAATTAATGATTTAGTTGCAGCTACAACAACAATGATAGCTAGTTTAAAGGGAGAATGTACAAATTTTTTAGATGGAATGTATCAACAATGGGGTAATAAACCTGGAAGTTATACTCCTGTTGGAGATGAAATTATTGCAAATTATACAGATATTTTAACAAAATTTCCTGAAAAAGTTGGAGACATTTATTCAAATGTTTTATCAACTGATGCTACTAAAACAATTACAGTAGACCATAATCCAACAAATGAAGGACCACCTACCGCTACTTTTACTCCCACTCCTGTTACAATTACTCCTTTATATATAACTAGTTTAGGACCTCCAACTGATTCTTCAACTGATTTAGGAAAAATATTAAAAGATTTTCAAAA
>JAJMZS010003007.1:0-70615 GCA_023807205.1 Isotricha prostoma | reverse complement strand
CTTGAAAATTATGATTATATTATTCATAAAGATTAATTAGAATTGAAAATTATAAAATAAAGATTTAATAGTTTTGCTTAAAATATTTTTTTGAGTTTAATATTTTTGATAAAATTTATTTATTTATTATATATAACATTTTGTTTATATAATATTTTATTATTTATTACTAATATTATTTTATTAAAAAAAATGTTAACAAGTGATAATTTTTCTTTACAAGAGACTTTTAATGATAATGATATAAATGATTTAAAAAATAAAATATCATATAATGATAAAACGATAAAAGAATTTGAAAAACATCTTTGTTCTCTTTTATCAATTGTAAAAGAAACTGATGTAAATTATTCACTTCAAATTCAAAGAGGATTAGAAAAAATAAAATATTTAGTTGAAGATAATATAACAAGTAAAAGATTATTATTTAAAGAATATAAAAAAGGAGAAGAATTAGAAAAAGAAATTAAAAAAATTAATAAAGAAATAGAAGAAAATAAGAATATATTAAAAAATAATGAAAAAGGAAAAATTATTATTGAAAAGCATAATCTTTTATCAAATATTAATACTTTAAGTAATGAAATTGATAAATTTTCTGAAATGAATAATCAATATATAAAAATAATTAAAATGAATGATAATAACAAAAGTTATAATAAATTAGCAAATCAAATTGACAAAATAAAAAAAGAAAATGAAAGTTTATTAAATATAATTAATTCAGTTGAATTAAATAAAGTTTTTGAAATGGAAAATAAAAGTAATAATATTTTTTCATGTATGGGAAATTCACAAGATAATAGATATTCATATAATTTATAATAGATTTTTTATTATAAATAATGTTAAAAAAATATTTTTATATATTCTAAATAATATCTATATTTTTAAATATATATTTAAGATAATAATTGAATTATATATTTTAGAGAGATTATTAATTATTTTTAATTATTAACTAATGAGATTCTTTTTTTCTTCTTCATTTTTTTTCCTAAATATATAATTTTACATATTAATAAAACAATCAAAATAAAAACTAATAAAACAATAAAACAAAAAAATTCAAATTCTCCTTTATTATTATTTGTAAAGAAATAATAAATAAAATATAAAATTCCAACTCTAATATTTAAAATAATAGATAGAACAGTAGATGTATAAAATTTCATTAGTTGAATAAAAGAATAATATCCTATACAACTTGAAATAAAACATTTAATTAAAAAGAAAAGAAAATCATCTTCTAAAATAATATTTTTTTCATTTTGAAATTGATAAAAATATGTAATTATTGCAAAAATAATAGGAAAAAAAATCATAATAAAGCATCCAGAAAAACCAGTTAATTCATTTAAATCTATATAATAAAAATATTTATTCATTTTATTCTTATAAAAAATTATTAAAATACTCATAAATAAAATATATAAAGAAATATATATTATTCCTAACATATTATCTTTAAATATTTTATCAATTGGAATAATAAAATGAATTGTTATAAATATTGAAAGACAAAAAAATACATTAAAAAATATTATTAAAAAATTTAATATAGATAATTTTATTCCTCTATAAAATAATTTTGCTAACAAAATAAAAATAGACATTAAACAAATTGAAATATTCTGAAATAAAGGAATTAAATATAAACTAGAATAATTAAACAAGACTTGTGAAATAAAAAATAAAGTACCAATAAAAATTGCAAATTTATAAAAAGAAGTATAATAATAATAAAAAACTTCATAAAATTGTTTTTCCATATATTCAGAAAAGTTATCTTTATATCTTTGTAATAAATTATTTTTAGATTCTTCATATTCTTCATCATCATCAAATTTTTTATGATGAATAATATTTTTACTAAATGAATTAATTATGAAAGAAATTGGGATAAAAATTGTAAAAATTGAAGTTTGAAAATAAGAACATATAAAAGGAGACGTATTAAATGAATTAATTTTATAAAAAATTGAAGAATAAATTGTACTTATCATAAAAATTAATAACCATATTAATCTATTATTAAATTCATTTTTATAATTTTCAACTCTTTCCTTTTCATCATCCATTGAATTAATTAATAATATTATTTTTAAAATTAAATATTTAATATTTGGTTTATATAAATTTAACATATGTCAGAAGTTACAGAAATTGTTGATAAAGTTTTAAATGATTTTTTAAAAGATAATTCAATTAATTATAATTGTAAAAAAGAATATTATCCAAAATATTATTTTAAAGATAATTCTATTGAAGATGAATTAAAATTAATTAAATATCTTTATGATAATTTAATAATTGATAAAACAAAATATGAACATTATTCTATTTCATTTCATTTTAAATATTTTGAATTTAATTTTTATAATCAAATGTCTGATTTCAGGTTTTACTATGAGAAATTATTTACATATTATATTAATGATTATAAATCATTTAATTTATTTTTAAATCAATTTTATCAAATAATAAATTATAATAAAGAAAAAATAAATTTATGGAATTTTGAAGCTAAATATAATAAATATAATAAAGATGATAAATTATTATTTGGAAATTATATTACAAGTTTTTTCCTGAATCATAAATTATTTGAAGAAGAAACTTTTTATAAAGAATATATTCAAACTGAAAATTTAATTAATAATTTTATGTTACTAGAACCTAATAAAGATTTATTTAAAAAATTTGATATTATTTATAATATTTTAAATACAGAATTATCAAAAAAACAATTTTTATCTTTTTCAAATATTAATTGTTCAAAATTACTTTTTAATTCTATAAATGGAATAGAAATTCATATTTGTTCTACTTTAGATAAAATAAAAGATTACATTTCATATATAAAAGAAATAAAAAATTTAGATAAAACTATTATTATATATTTTTATGTTAATGAATTTAATAAAGATATTTGTGAATTATTAAACAACAATGAATTTAATGTTATTTTCTCTGATAAAAATTCAAATAGTGTCACTAAAAAAAATAATGAATTTTGGTTTTTGGTTAACGAAAATAATGATATTTATAATTTTCTTGATTGTAATTTATATATATTAAAAGAAAATAAAATCAATTTTTCTTGTTTAAAATTTGGCTTTCTACATAAACATAATGGTCATTTAATTAAAATAAATGAGAATATTTACAATATGGAATTTTATAAAAAAATTTATAATATGAAAACTTTTATTTCTTTTGATGATTTTAATGATGATAACATTAAAAAAAGTTTCGAAATTCTAATTAAATCAAAAAATTGTTCTTTATCCTTTATAATATTTAAAAATGAAAATGAATTATTATCCAATATTTTAAAAAAATATTTTGATAATTTTACTATAAATTTAAATAAAGATATATTATATATAGGGATATATGATTATTTATTTTATTTAATTGAAAATAATTATAGTTCAATTATAGATATAATTTATTTAAAAAAGGATTTAAAGAATCAAAATAAGGAAAAATTAAGTAATTATATTAAAAGAGATTTTTATGAATTTCCATGTAATAAATTATATAATATTAAAAATTTATATGAAGAAATTCCTCAATTTAAAGATATTATAATTTGTAAAAAAAGGAATTATAAAAGACTTTTAACAACTTTTTGTATTTTGAATAAAAAATTTCATTTACTTTATAAAAAGACAATTTTAATTAATATATCTCAATTTTTATCTCAAAAATTAATAATTAAAATAGAAGATTAAAAATTTAACTGATATATGAAAAATGTGAAATTAATAAAATCAAAAAATATTTTTTTTCTTAAATTTTTATAAAGATTCTTCAAATCCAGAAAAAAATTTTTATTTAATTTTCACTATTAATTTCATAATTTAAATTCTTTTCATTCATTTATTTTTTTTTAATATGTATTATGAAATATAAATAAATAAAAATAATAATAATCATTTTTTAAAAAATAAACATTATTTTTATATTTTCTAAAATAAAATTAATGGAACAAGAAAATAAAGAACAAAATTTACAAGAAATTATATCTAAAGACCCAATGTTAATACAATATCATAAATTTAAAAAAGAATTTATTAAAAATGAAATATTATTAGGTGTAAAATTTAATAAAAACATCACAAATTTATTTTCAAAAATTTTAAAAACTCATAAAATTCCTTATAAAAACTATAATCCAGTAAAACATAGTAAAAACTCAAATGAAAACATATACATAACAAAATATCAAATAAATGAAAAAGAAACCTTAATTAAATTAATAGAAGATTCTATATCAGAAGAAGAGAAAAAAAATAAAAAAATAACATATGAAATAACAGAAGAAAATATAATATTAACAATAAAAAATTTTTCATATGAAGAAATATTAAAAAATTTTTTTGAATATGAAAATGAAACAAATATAAAAAATTTCCCAAGTGGATTTGAAATAATAGGAAAAATAGCCCATATGAATTTAAGAGACGAATACTTAAAATATAAATATGTAATAGGAGAATTAATATTAGAAAAAAATCCATCAATAAAAACAGTAGTTAATAAAATAGGAAAAATTGAAAATATTTATAGAACATATAATATGGAAATATTATCAGGAGAAGAAAATTATTTTGTAGAACATAAAGAAGACTCAATAATATTTAAATTTGATTTAAGAAAAACTTATTGGTGTTCTAGATTACAAAATGAAAGAAGTAGAATATTAAATTTAATATCAAAAAATAATATTTTATTAGATGCCTTTTGTGGAGTTGGTCCTTTAAGTTTAAGGGCTTGTAAAAAAGGAATAAAAGTTTTTGCAAATGACTTAAATCCAGATTGTTATAAATATTTAAATGATAATATTAAATATAATAAAATAAATAAAGACTTGATTAAAACTTATAATATGGATGCAAGAGAATTTATAAAAATTTTTATTGAAAAAAGTAAAAAAATTATTAATGATGATGAAGATAATTTAGATAATAATTTCCCACATGATATTCATATTGATCATATTTATATGAATTTACCAAAAGATGCAATTGAATTTTTAGATGTTTTTATTGGATTATTTAAAGGATGCAAAGAAAATATTTATAATAAAGATAATTTACCTATTGTTCATGTTTATGGTTTTGCTAAAACTTGTGATAATCCTATTGAAGAATTAAAAGAAAGAATTTCTAAAGCTTTTCATTTAGATTTTAATGTTTTTAAAGAAAAATGTGAAAGTGATATTTTAAATATTGAAAATGTTAGAGATATTTCTAATAGGAAAGTTGTTTATTGTATAGATATGAAAATTCCTTATATTGTTGCTTATGGATTAAATAAATAAGTTTTTTTTATTTTATATTTTATTTTTTTTATTTTATTTATTTTTTTATATTAGTATTTTTAAATTAAATGCTTTTTTATTTATTTTTCTTTATATTTTTTATGGATGAATATTATGAAGATGATGATTATTCATTAGATGATAATAATTTTAATGTTGGAATTTCAAAAGAACAAATTTTAAATTTTTTTATTTATAAAATTGGTGAATTACTTAGAAAAAGAAGAAAAAAAATTGATGAATTTAAAATGAAAAATAATATTCAAAAAAATATTCAAAATTTGTCAATTAATGAAGGAAAAATTATTTATCAATCATTAAAAGAATTTTTTGAGATTAAAAATAATAATATAGAAATAGCAAAAGATATTATTAATTCATTAAGTAATCAAAATGAGAATTTATTAATTAAAAATCTGAAATTGTTATATACAAAAAAAAAATATATGAAATTAATAATTTTTTTTGCAGAAAAAATAAAAGTTTTATCATTTGTGAATTATTTTATAAAGGGAGAAATTCCAGAATCACAATTAAAAATAAATATATCAGAAATTAAAAACTTAAATTCAAATGAAATTGAAAAATTAAAATTCTGTATTTTAAACAAAATTAATTTTGAATATTTAAATATAATAAAAGAATTAAAATTACCAAATGAAATATATTCAATTCTAAAAGGAAATTATTTAATAGAACTTTTTGTGTCATTAATACAAAATGAATGTGGTCAATTATTTATTGATTTTTTTAATATTTCCGAATTATTAAATTTAATACAAGATTTATTTGTAATATTTCAAAATATCAAATTTGAAAATTCAAATATTAAAAATATGTATTATGATATTAAACAAGGAATTGAATCTTTAAATGATAAAATTTCAGAACAAGAATCATTTAAAAACTTTTTATTTAATGTAAAAAATTCTAAAAATTATTCTCATAATTTCAAATTAATATTTTTAAATACAATGAAACAAACAAATAATCCATTAAACAATATAAAATTATTTTTATTTTGTTATTTAGAAGATGAATATTTTAAACCTAAAAATATAAATCAAAATATAATAAATAAAATAAAAAATGATATTATAATAATAAAAAAAGAAGATAATGATAAATTATTACAAGAACAAATTAAAAGTTTAAGAACAGAAGAACAAATTCAAAAAATTTTAGAATATAGGGATTCTGCAAAAGAATTAATTACATATTTTTGTAATAATTTAGATATTCCAGTTCATGAAAATGCAGAAATAAATTTGAGAAATATTTATAAAAAAGTAAATGACAAAAATAATGATAAAAATAACTATTATTATAAAATTTTAACTCATAAAAAAGATGGTTTATCTTTTTTAGAATATTTACTTGAATTAATTAAAAGAGGAGATAAATATTCAAAAACTGCAGAAGAGACTTTTGATAGTGAAAATTAAATAAATGTTTTAAAATATATTAATTTTTATTTTTAATTTTTTAAATATTTTTGTTTTTTTTAAATTTCATTCTCATTTTATATAATTAAAAAAAATAAAATAATGAAAAATTATTTTTTTTAATCAAATTTAAAATTTAAATAAAAAAAAATAAAAATATTATTAAACTTTATCATCAAAATTATCTTTTTCAGCAAATAAATTTTGTGAAGTAGAAACTTGAATAGTTTGGTAATTTTTATCAATATTATCAATTTCATTATTTAAATTAATTTTCTTAATAGGATAATTATCATCAAAACTTTGACTATTAGTAATACTTGCAATTTGATTTCTATAATTAACAATATCTTGTTTAAAACTTTGATTTTCTAAATCTAATTTATACATTAACACTTCATAACTTTTTAATTTATTATTTAAAATATCTAATGCAATTTTATCTGATTTTAATTTATTAATTTCAATTTGTAAACTTTGATTTATTTCTTTGTAATCATTTATTTTATTAATTGCATCTTTAAATTTATTTTCAATTGCTAATTTTTCTAATTTTAACTCTTCAAAAATATTTTTGTATTCATTTAATATATTATTAAATTGTTCACATTTGATATTAAAATTTTGATTTTGATTTCCTATTTTTAAATTTAATTCTTTAATTGTTTCTTCTAAAGTATTATTTAATTGTTCAGTTATTGATAATTTAGATTTATATAATTTTGCTTCATTTTGTAATAGTCCATTATCAGTTTGTAATTTAAATATTGTTTCATTTGAATTTTTTAAACTTAAATTTATTTCATTATTTTGTTTTGTTAATTTTGAATTCATTTGTGTTAATTCTTCAATTTTTCCTAATAAAAATTTAATACTATCTGATATTGCAATACTTCTTTTATATTCTTCTGTGCTTTGCAAATTATTTATTAAATCAGGAGATATTGAACTCATATTTTTATTTTTTCTATTTTTTTTTAAATAAAAAAATTATATTATATTATATTATTTTTTTAATTATAAAATTATATAAAATATATTAAAATATAATTTAATTAATATTTATTATTAAAAAGAAAAATTTAATTTTTTATCCTTTTATATTCTTAAAAAATCATTAATTTATTTTAATTATAAAATTTATTTTTTATATTAAAAAAACAATTTTTTTATTTTTAAATAAAAAAATATTATTTTTAAAATTTTTTTAATAGATGATTTAATTTTTTTATCAATATATGATTTTGAAAATTTTAAATGTTGTAATAAATTTACAAGGTTTAAAAAATATGATAATTAATAATTAAATAAATGAGTTAATAATGTATAAACTTTTTTAATAATTCATTTTAATCCACTTAATTAATTTGCATATAATTAAATTTAAATAATAAATTATATTTTATATAAATTATTTTATTCAATTAAGAGTAATTTTACCTTTTAGAATTAAAATTAAAAGGTAAATATTATTACAATTTTTATCTTTTATTTTTCACTTTCCAAAATATTTAAAAAATATTGATTTTCATTTTTATTACTTTCTTCATTAATTAGATTATTTTCATTTATTTTTTTAAGATTTAAATTTAAATCAATATTCATATTAAGATGATGATTATCAATATTAATTTTTTTCACAATATTTTCACTTTTATTATCATTTTCTTTATTAAGAATAAAACTATCCAAAAATATTAAATTTCTATTATGCATTTTAGATTTAACTGAATATTTTTCATTTGAATCTAAACTATTAAGATAATAATGTTTTGTATTATTTAAACTAAGTGAATTAGTAAAATTACTAATACTTTTAGTAAAATCTTCATTTTTATCTTCATCAATAATCTCACTTGGATTAATATATTTTTTATTATTGTTTACATTATTTAATATATCTTTTCCTTCATTAATTTTTTTATTTGCAAATTCAATTTTTTTTTTGAAATCTTCTTCTTGAGATTTTAAAATATTAAGTTTTTTTCTTAATTCAAGTAATTTCATATTTAATTGTGTTTCAACTATATTAATTTCATTTTTAGAAGATAAAATAATATCTTTTTCATCTTCAATTACAAAATCTATTTTTTTTAATTCATTTATTTTTTCTTTTGTATAGTTAATATAAAATTTTATTTTTTTTATTTCATTTTCAGAAATAAAATTTAACTTTTGTAATTGTTTAATTTCAAAATTTATATTTTTCATCTTTAAATTTTTCTCATTATTTTCTTTTAAAATACCTTCAATCTAATAATTATTAATTTGGAATATTTATATTTACTTTTTTTATAAATACATTTCTTTTTTGATTTTGATTTTTTAAAGAATTTTCTAATGAATCCTTTAAATTTATTAATGATTCAATTATATAATTTAAATCAAAACTTTCTAAAGCGTTTGAAAAAAAATTCACTTCATGAAATTTAATTAAATTTGAAAGAGATTCTAAAAGTAATTTTTGATTATAAAATATATTTTCATAATAAATATCTATAAAAATTGGGGATGATTGAAACTTTTTTGATTTAATATTTTCACGATATGATAATGATTTTTTTTTCATTTTATTTTATTAATATTATTGAATTTATATTATTATTATTAATAGTTTTGTTATGAATCAATATATTTAATTCATTTTAATTAATAAAAAGTTAATGAGTCTTAATTTTGAATTATTCAAGGAATATTATATATTATAATTATTTATTTTTTATATATTCATAATTTATAATTTATTTTTTTTGATAAATTCTAATTAGATTTATTATATTTTTTAATAGCTCAAATTGTTTTTAATATAAAAAAAATTTCAAAATGATTATTTATATATATAATAAATGCTCAGCATGTATTTTATATTAAAAAAAAATTGTTAAAATCAAGATAGATAATTAAATATATAATTAATTAAACTTTATTTTATTTAATTTCATTTAAAATATTATTAATTTTATCCACATTTTCTTTTCCATATAAATTAATTAATTCTTCTTCATTATGAACATTAATATGTTTACTTATTTCATTTTTAGTTAAAATAACTAAATTATTCTTAGAAGGTTGTTCATATAATTTCCATCTTATAAATTGCATTTTTGCTCCCTGTTTTTTAGAAACAGAACTCATATTTTTAAATTTTAAAGCAATAGTTTTAAAATCATCATAAGTAATTTTAATATCTTCTTTTTTCATATTTTTTTTTTCAATTTCATCCTTTTTATAATCCTCAATTAATTTAGATAATTTTTTATTTCCTATCATAATTTCTTTATCTATATTTTTTTTTTTATTTTCATTTACATTATTTTCAAATTTAAATTGTGAAATTTCACATAAAACTATTGAACAAATTGTATTACTAAAATTAGAATAAACTGGATTTAATTCTGGTAATTTTTCTAAATCAATATCTTCATCTTTTTCTATTGAATAAATTGTTTTAAAATCAGGAACAATTGAATTATATAATTGAATATAAGTTTTATTTATTTCTTTTGCAATTAAGTCATTTTGAACAAAAGAAAATTTACTCTGTCTTATATAAATTGGATTATATTTTTCTAATTGAGGAAAAAGTGAAATAATTAAATTTAATTTATTATTAGAACAAAATTTTATTATTTTACATTTATCAATTATATTTTTTCTTTTTAAAATAGTATCAATAATTAAATTTATTTTATTTTCTTTTAATATTTGATTAAGTAAATTTTCATTAAAACTTTCATAATATTTTTCAATTATAATATTAGGATTTATTTTTTTACCATAATAGTCAATAATATCAATATTTTTTTTTCCTAAATCAGATAAAATTGAACAAGGATGATAAGAAAAAAACTCATTTGTTAAAATATTATTATCAATTATTATTAATTTTTTTATTCCACTTCTTATTAGTGTTAATGCAATATTACTTCCTATTCCTTCTAAACCAAATATTATAATGGTTGAATTTCTTATTAAATTCATTCCTTTTTCTTCAAAAAATTCATAATTTCTTTTTAATTGTTCTCTTAATAATTCTTCTGAAGTTTTTTGAAAGGTTTTTTTATATATTGGAATATTATTATTTATTGATTTTAAATTTGAATTTTTTTGAGTTGAAAATATTCTTTTCGTTAAAAAATAGGAAATTATTCCTAAGAAAAAAATTAAAATATATTCATCCATAATTTCCTATATATTGAAAAATAAATTTAATATTTTGTTTTAAATAAATTTTTTAAAATTTCTTTTTATATACTTATAAAAAATATAAATATTTAAAAAAATTTATTTGATTTATTATTCAGTTTTATACTTTTTTGAATTTTTTATTATTCAAATTATTGAAAAAAAATATTTAATATTTTTATTAAAAATATCAATATTATCATATTTATTATAAAATAAAAGTTTATTTATTATAAATAATTTTTATTATTAAAATATAAATTTTATTTAAATAATCCTAATAATATTTTAATATTGTATATCATCATCTTCATTGTCATTGAATGTTTTATTTTTTGGTTGTTGATTGTTTATATTTTTGAAATAATTATATAATGAAATTGAATTTTCAACAATTAATTTAATATTATTTTTTTCACAATATTTTTCAATTAAAGAAAGTAGATTTTGTTCATCAGAATTTGTATTAATTTCTTTTAAAGACTGAATTAAATCTACATTTTCTTTTATAGAATCATTAGAAATTAAACATCTTAAAATAAATTTTCTTAAGAGATAAATAAATTTTTTTTTATTTTCTTCATTTTCATTAGACTTAAAAAATGGATTTATTTTATTTATTATATTTTTATTAATTTCTTTTTGATATTGATTAGGAATGTCATCTATTAATTTATCGAAAAATTGTTCTTCAATAAATTCATAAATTGATATAATTTGATTAGTATCAAAGTTTGATTTTTGTAAAAATATTAAAAAATTATTATCATAATTTTCATGATTAATAATTGGAAATATTTCATCAAATAATTTTTCTTTATACTCTTTTTTTTTTTTATTCTTCCAAATCATTAAAATATTTTGTATTAAATTTAAAAATTGAAAATGTTCAATTTTTTTATCATTTATACAATTTTTAATTTTGACTTTTTCATTAATTTTTAAATCAGTATTAAAAATTTGATGAAATTCATTTATTAAATTATAAACTCCATTTTCAAATTCAAAACAAAATTCAAATTTATTTGGATAAGGTAATTTCCATAAAAAAAATTTATATTCTTGATTAAATAATTCATAAATATCTTCATAATTTAAATTTAAATCAGAATATAATGAAAGATTTAATAGCTTATTTTTACTACAAAATATTATTTTTCTATATGAATTATCATAAAATTGATTAATTTTTTTTTGTTTTTTTTCACTAATAGGAGGAACAATATCGTTAATATTTATATTAAAGAAATTTAATTTATTTTCATTTTGATCTATTTTTTCTAATAAAGTTTTGTTAAATAATTCATTATTAATTTCAAATATACTATTAAATTCTGTAATTAATTTTTCGCATTCTTCATATAAATTAAATTTATTTGTAATATCATTTTGAAATATAAAATTCATTAATGGAAGATTTGATTTAAATTCATTTATTTCATATAATTCTTTTAATCCTTGTTTAAATTTTTCAAATTTATCTTCTAATTTTGAATATTTTTGAAGTATATTACTTAAATTAAGTTTTAATGCTCTTGCTTTTGTTATTTTTTTTGAATATTTTTTATGTAATGATTTTATAAAAGGTTTTATTTTATCAATAAAAATATATATTTTTTCAAAAATATTTTGATTTATTTTATTATGATAAATTCCAAATAATGAATTATTTTGATTTTGAATACATTTATTCATAATAGTTTCATAATTTAAATAATGTTTATATATATAAAGATAATTGTTAAAATTAATATTTTGGAAATCGAAAAATTCTAAAATTTGAAATTTTTGATTTTTAAAATCTAATTCTGATTGAATAAAATAATTTTGTGAATAGTTTTGATAAATATTTTCATTGAAATTAATAGAATTAATAGAAAAAATAATAAATTGATTTAAAAATTCAATTGGGTCTTTTGCTTCAATTTTATTAATTTTTTTAGATATTAAATAATATATTAAACAATAAGCATTATTTAAATTTTGATGCTCAATTATTTTTTCATTTAATATATTTAAAGTTTCTTCTAATTGCTTTTCAATTGAATCATCATAATCATTTAAATCATTTAAATAGCCATGAATAAATTTAAATGTCAAAATAAAAAAAGTAAATACTAACTCATTAATTTGAATTTTTTTATCATAATTATTATTTATTGGATACAATGAAATTTTATTTAATGAATCTTTATTAAATACTTTATCATATAATTCAAAAAAGAAAGAATATATATTAAAAGATAATATAAATAATGAAATTTTATCATCTGAATAATTTTTATTATTACTATTTATTATACATTCAATCAATGATTTTGATTCATTTGATAAAAGTTCTAATTGTTTATTTTGTATTTGATCTATTGTTATATCTTTTTTTTTATTTTTTAATAAAAAACTAGCCTTTTCATTATAAAAATAATGGGTAAAAACATAACAATCTTCTTTATTATATATAAACGTATCATCATTTTTATTTTTTAAATATTGATTATATTGTTCTTTTATTGTATTATATTTGTCAATGAAATTAATATAAAGCATATTCATTGGTAGATATAATAAAGTTGATTTTTGAGCTTCTATAAATTTTTTTATCCAATTAATTGGTCCTTTATATTTTTCTAAATTTGAAAATGAATTATTTAATCTATGTTTAATACATTTTATTAAATAAATTTTTATTTGATTATCTTTATCCTTATTAATATTATTTTCATCATTAATGAATTCAATAAAATTATTTATTTCATTATCTTCTATATTATTATTGTCATTTTCAATTAAAAATTCACTCATCAAATAAATATAAATTTTAATATATTCTACTTTAAATAAATATCTTAAATTTTTATTTTCTTCAATTAAATCATTATTATTTAAAACATCATTAAAGAATATTTTAAAAATATCAAATTGATTATTATTTTCTTCCTTTTTATTTAATTCTATCAAAATAAATTTAGAAAAAATATCCATTATTTGTAATTTATAAATAATTTCAATATTTGTTGATTTTTCTTTTTTTTCAATTAAGTCAATTAATTCATTTTTTCTATTTAAAATTTGAATATTTTCCTCTTGAGAAAATGGATTTAAATTTAAATTATTTGTAATTAATAAATTAAAAATAGGCTTTGAAGCTAAAAGCAATTTCATATTATTCATTATTATTTCAAAAATACTTTCTCTAATAACAATTTCAGTATAAATTTTATATTTTGACTTTAATAAATGTATAATTAAAGTATGATTTTCATATTTAGAATTTTTTTTCAAATTAATTTTTTCTAATTGATTAATTTCATTTTTTAAATTAATAATAAAATTTTCAATATCATTTAAATAATAATTTTTATCTTGTAATTTTTCATATTGTATTATTTCTTTATATTCATTATCATTTTTTAAGTGTTCATTAAGTATTTTTGATATTTCAATTTTCCAAATTTCATTTGAATAAAGTAAAAATTTAGTTTGAAATGAATTTGCATTTTTATAAATATTATTTAAATTAATATTTGGTAAACCAATTAAATCTTTTTTTCTAAAATATTTATTAGTTAAATAAAGTAGTGATTCATTTAATAAGAAAATAATTTCATTACATAATTTTTTCATTTCTGGATTATTTATTGAAGAAATAAAATGAATTTTATTTGAATCAATTAATTCTTTTATATTTTGTGTTAATTCTTTTATACTAATATTACAAATTTTTTTAAAATTATAAATATTAGATAAATATTTTTTAATAAAACTATCTTTATAACATTCAAACCATAAACAAGTATAAATAATTAAAGATAAATTTGTTTGTTCAATAATTTCAATTTGATTTTTAAAAGAGTTACAAATTAATTGGATGATATAAGAAAATAAAATAATAATTTCTTCTTTTGAATCGATTTGGACTTCTAAATCTATTTCATTATGAATGAAAAATTTTATAAAATTATTTTCTAATACTTCAAAATCTATTTCTTTTGTAAACAATGTTAATTGTGTATTTGATTGGATTAATAATTTTGATTCATTTATTAAACTTTGTATAATTGTCTGCTTTTTTTTTAAATATTGTTTTTTTAATAAATCATTTTCTTTTTTTTGATTTGCTAAACTATACTCATTTTGGATAAATTTTGTTTTAAATAAATTTATAATTATTTTATTCAATTTATTAAAATAAAAATTAATAAATGGAATTTCATATGAAATATTTTTTTCAATCCGATTACTTAATTTTTCAATTTTTATATTATTTAATAAATCTTTTTCTTTTATTATTATAGGATCAATAATATTTAGTGAATCTTTTTCTATATTATTATTTAAAAAGATAATTAAATCATATTTATAAAGAATTATTAATATATATGTAATATATTTTTGGCAAATTGTTTTAAAATAATCTAATAAATGTTCATAAATATCAATTGTATTATTTTTAATTATTCTTTGGTTAAGATAGAAATTAATAGGATTATCCAATTGTAAAATATATTCTTCAACTAAACTTTTTATTTTATCATATAAAAATGAATTTTTATTTATTTTTTTTTTTTCTAAATTATTTTGTAATTTTATTGAATTTAATGCTTGATCTAATATATTTTCCATATTTTTATCTAAATTTAAACTTTTCAATAAATTATCATTTGAAGAAATTATTTGTGTAAAATGAATATTCCTATCTTCTCCAAGTAAATTATCAATAAAAATTTGATTAAAATCTGATAAGTGACTTATACAATCTTTTTCTTTTATTATATTTTCATTATCATCATTAATTATATCAGAATCATTTAATTTTAGAAATCTTTTTATTGTTACTATTATTATTATTATTTTTTCTGAATTATTATTATAATATTTTTCTATATTTTCTATTAAAGAAATTATATGATTTAAATGTTTATTTTGTGATGAATCAAATCTTAAAAATAATATTTTTTGAGCTTCACAATAAAATTCATTTAACTCTTTTTCTATATCAAATTGAGATTGAGCACTTGAAATATATAATTCTTGAATTGAATTTTTATTAATTGTATGATTATTAATTTTAATTTCTTCTTCATTTTTTAAATTAAATGAGTCTGAAGAAAATGTATATATAATATTTTTTTTGCTTGATAATGATGATAAGAAATCTTTTAAATTGTTTTTTTCAATAAAATCATAATTTTGATAAATAAGTTCAAGAAACTTTTTATCAATATTAGAAAATTGAGCATATATTATAATATCTTGACTTAAATTTAAGGTTAAAATTGTAATAATTTCATCCTTTATTTTTTCATAATCAAAATTATTATTATTATCATTATTATTATGAGTACAAATAACATTATTATTATCTTTAAATCCATATTTTCCTTTTATTTTATAAAATAAACCATAAATTTCTTCTTTTCCAAAATTGATTTTTTGTTTGTTTAAATCAATATAGTTACTAGAATTAAACAATTGATTAAACATTTTATAAATATTATCACAAATATCAATTTCTTTTTGATTTAAAAAAATATTAAATGAAATAATATGTTTTTCAAATCTATTTAAAAATGGAGGATCTTTCTTATATATTTCATTTTCATTTATTAAAATAACACATTTAAAATCTTCATGAACATATAATCTTGGTATATCAATCATATTAATTACAATATGTACATATTTTTTATTTTGATTTTCATTTAAGTAATGAAAATGTAAATTAAATAAATCATAAAGTGAAGAATAAATTATATCTAAGTTTTTTAATATTAAAAAATTTCCATATTCAATATTTGCAATTATTTGATTTAATATTTTTATTGAATAATCTTTTTTTCTAATATCGTTTTTAAATTGACTTCCTATAAAAATTTTATAAGGTTTATTTAATTTTTTTAAAATATATTCAATTAAAAAATCAGAAGTTGAATTTTTTGATATTAAAAGTAAATATCTTGAATCTTTATTATTTATATTTTCAATTAATACATTTTCTAAATTATACTCTTTTTCTTTTGTAAACAAAATATTTTTTTTAAATAATGAATTTATTGAAATATAATTCTCTATTATTGATTTATTTAATCCAGAAAAATTTATTTTTAAATAATAATCAACATACATATTCAAATCTTCATTTAATAATAACATATTTTCATTTAATTTTTCACAAATTCTTTTAATTAAAAAATAAAAATCTCTTGTAGAATGAAAATCTTTAAAATTATCTTCAAATTGTTTTTTATAATCACAATATGCTTTTGCTAATTTTTGATATAAATCTTCATCATATTTTACTTTATATGAATTTGAAATTTCTTTTGCAGTTTCTTTTAAATCATTTTCATCTAAATCATCTCTAAATAAAGTTATTCCTCTATTTTGTTTAGAATAATCTAAAAAATAATTTGAAATTCCAACAAAAGATATTTTTTTAGTATTCTTGTTAAAATTATAATTATAAAAATTATTATTTTCAATATTTTGATTAATATTAATAACATCATTATCATTATTATTAATATTAATATTATTATTATTAATGACTGAAACGTTACCATAATTATCCAATTCAGCATGTAAAACTTTTAATGGATTGTCTTTTGATTTTTCAGCCAAACCCATTTCATCAAAAAATAAAACTGGAATTAATTTTTTTTCATTATTTAAATTATCATTCAAATTTCTTGTTTTTTTAAAAGCATTAACAAGTTCTTTTGAAGTAGTATTTAAAGAACCTTGAAAATAAATATAAAATAAAGAAGGTAATTTTTTAAATAAATCATTATTTGATAATTCTCCCTTTAATGAATCATATAAAATTTCCATTCCTAATGATTTACTACAACCTGGTTTTCCTATAATATAAATAGGAATTTTTGATAAAATACAATGAAATAAAGCAAATAAATTTTCTTTTAAAGCTTTATTTAATGCTATTCCTTTTGGAATTATCATTTTTTCACAAATAAAATTTATTTCTTCTTCTATTATTTTTTTAATATTTTTTGATTTAAACAATTCCTCTTTATTTATTATATTTTCAATTTCTTTATAATAATCTTCTTTTTCCATTTTTATTGGAATTCTAATTATGTAATTTAAATATAATGATAATAAAATTGCTTTTTCATTGTAAATACTTTTATTTTCTTCAAAATTTTCAATTAATTTAAAATATTTAATAAATCCTTTATATAAATCACAATATCTTTTTATATCTCTTAAACTAACTGAATAAGGGTCTTTATTTCTAAAATATCTTTGAGAAATACAAATTAATTTAACTACTAAATCGAAAGATTTATTTAAATTAATTATTTTTATCATTTCTTTAATATATTTTTCTTCATCATTACTATTTAAATAACCAAAATCAAAAGTAAAATTTAAAAGAGAAATAGGAATAGGAAAAACATTATAATCAAGATTACTATTATTATTTAAATTTAATCCATAATTATAGATTTTAGAATTATTTTTTTTTATTCTATAAGGATTACAAGCAGCAATAAATTGGAAATTTTTATTCAAAGAATTACCTTTTAAAGTTCTATTACACATAATTTCTGATATTAAACCAATAACATGGCTTGTATTAATTTCATCAAAAAAAACCCATATTTTTTCTTTTATATTTTTTATATCATTAATAAATGAAATAACATCTTTTTCTTTTATTCCAGCATGAATATTTAATTTTACTAATTTTGTATTTGTTATTTTACATAATACTTGAATTAAATATGTTTTTCCACATCCAGTTTCTCCCATTAATAAAATTGGCATATTTGCTTTTGATTTAATATAAATTAAAAGTAGTTTAAAATAATTATCAACAGTGAAAATAAAATCTTTATAAAAATTAATATTTGAATCTATATTTATATTATAAAAAATATTTATTTGTTCTCTAAAATCATCTTGTGAAAATTTATCAAAATTTTTTATATCTTCTATTTTATTATGATTTTGAGAATTCCATAAATATTTTAATTTTTCTTTTGTTTCTTCATCTATTTTTTTATTATTTATTACTATACTGATTGATTGTTCATCGTCATTAAATAAAACTAAAGCAGGGGGCATTTTATCAAATGTTATTTTTTTTCCAGTATAATAATAATTAGAAATAAGTTTTCTTTCAATGTCTTTTGAATATTCTTTTAATTCAAAATAATTAGAAAAAAATTCTTTTGAATTATAATCATTATAAGAAGGATTAGTACAAACATTAGAAAACTGTTTTAAGTTTTCATATAAAATTGTCCTTGAATTTAAAGCATTTTGTCCTGAATTTTGTATTAAAGTGTTTGGTTCTAAGTAGAAATTATTATGAAAACATTTTAATTGAGAATATAAAACATTAACATATGAAAAAAATTGATAATAATTCATATTTTCTATTTTAGAAATTGTTTTTATTTTATCAAAGTAATAATCAAAGTTTTTACATTCATTTAAAGAGATAATGTTTTTTTTGTTTTTATTATTATCTTCATATTCTTTAATTTCAAAATAATTTATTAAATTTTTTTCATATAAATATTCAAAAGTATCTATTAATCTTAATTGTTTTTGTAAATAAGAATAAGAATCTTGATTTAAATCAATATTAATAGAGTGAACATTTTGTTTTAATATTAAATTTAAAATATCACATTTTGAAACAAAATTAAAAAAACCATAAGGTATTTCAATTATTATTTTATATCTTGTTTTAATATAAACAATATTTTCTTTATTTACAATACAAGAAGTAAAAATTAAATAAAATAAAAATTCTTCTAAAACTTCAATATATTGTGTATCATAAATATTTAAATGTAAAATAATATTTGGAAAATTAAGATTTCTATTTTTTAAATCTAATACAATATTATCAATTGATTCTGTATAACCAAAAGGAAAAGTTACTAAAATCATTTTGTGATTATTTGAATAATATTTTATTAAACTGGTTTTTCCAAGTCCAACATTATTTGAATCTAATATTTCAGCATCACATAATTTTTTAATTTCTGAAATTATAGTTTTTTCTTTTTCTTGTTGAAATTTTACTATTTCACTTTTATAATATTTCATTTTTTGGAAATAATAATTAAATTCTTTTTCATCTTCTTTTTTAAGAAAGAATATTAAATATGAATTTAAAATTTTATTTTCTTTTTCTTTTTTATAAAGTAATTCAATAATTGTTCTTTTAATTTCAATTGTTAATTTTGAAAAATTTGAAATATAAAAAGGAATTCTGAATTTACATTGAATAAATCTATAAAAAAATGCCCTAACTTCTTCTAATAAAGTATGGTTTTTGCAAAATAAAACTCCTGAATTAAAAGGAAAATTATTAGTTAAATAATAATTATATATTAAAATATCTTTTTTACAAGATTTATTATATTTTTGATAATAAATTCCAGGTTCAAAATTTTTTATTGTTTCACATAAGAAATAATCTTTAAAAATAATTTCGTAATTTAAATTATGTAATTTAAATATCTCATTAATATAATAATTTATTATTTGAAGTTTATTTTTATTATTATTATCAATTTTAACTCTCATATTTTCTATTTTATAACCATTTGTTAAATATCTGAAATAATTTTCAATTTCTTTATTATTATTTTGATTTTCTATTATTTTTTCAAGAAATAAATATTGTTGTCCATAAAAAAAAGTCAAATTATAATAATCATAATCTTCATATAATCTTATTGTCTCTAATTCCATTTCTTTTATTTTTTCATTTAATTCTTCCATATAATTATCAAAATCTTTATATTCTTCATTTTTATTTTCTTTTATTTTTAATATTCCACTTTTTATTTGATTATATATTTTTTCTTTATAAATAAAACCTTTTTGAATTGATTTTGTAAATAAATTCATTTCTTTTTTTATTTGTTTTATTATTAAATTGAAATTATTATATATATTTAAATCATTATTACTGTTAGATATATTATTTTTATCATTTTTATCATAATTTGATAAAAATAAAATAGAACTTTCCCAAAGTTCATTTATTTCATTATTTTCTTTTATATAATTATCTTCAATATTATTTATTGAATATAATTCGTTATTACCTTCACTTATTTCATTTTTTAATTCTAATGTAAAATTTGAATATTCAAGAAAAGATTTCATTTTAACTACATCTCCACTTCTTTTATCATATATTATTCTTCCTAATGTTTGAAAAATCAAATAATCTTGATTTAATATCAAAGAATATTTTATTTTTTCCTTATTTTCTTTATTTTCAAATAGATTCATTTTAATATGTGAAATAAATTTATTGTCATTTTCGAATTCCTTTTCAAAAATTGGCTTAAAAATTATTGATAATTCATGAAATAGTTCAATATTTTGAATTGTTATTTTAAATTTTTTTGAATAATTAAAATATTCTTTTATCATTTCTATTGAATATTCTTTTATAATTTTTAACAAATTTGTAATTGATATTAAATCTTTGATAAAATCATTAAATTCATTTCCATTTTTTAAATAAATACATGAAAATTTATTTTGAATTGAAGTTAAATTGAATGAAGAAAAAGAATGTTCAAATTCATCTTTTAATTGATTCAATGTTTCACTTAATTGATTATTGGTAATTTTAAAAAAAGATAAAAATTTAATAAATTTTTCAATATTATTGTAATTTGTTTTTCTTTCTATAATAAAATCAATTTTTTCATACAGTTCATTAATTTCATTTTCATTTAATTCTTTTTTTATATGAGAAGATAATAAATTAATTTCATCTTTTATTTTAACATCTTTAAAATATAATTCAATTTCATTAATATTAAAAAAAGCGTTATCTTGTTTAAAGTCAATTAAATTACAATATTTAACTTCTGAATTTCTTAATAAATTAATAATTTCCTCATAAGTAAATAAATCATTTTTTTTTTGTCTTACCATTTCATTATTAAAAATATTCATAAATACAAAAGAAAAATTTAATTCTTTAAATTGTTTTATTTCTTTATTTAAAAAATTTAATATTTTATTATATTCTTCATTAAATTGATCTGATTCAAAAATTAATATATTCCCGTCTTTTAACACATTTTTTATATATTTTAATGATGAATCGTATTTAAAAGAATTACAATTAAAAAAAAATTTTTTTTTAATTGATTCACATTTTGAAATATCTATATATTTTTTCTCTATTTCTTTCATTGTATTTGATATATTATACAATTCATCATTATTATTATAAATTAACAATAATTTTTTTTCAAAAACAGAATTTTCATAATCTTTCATTTTTAATAATTGATTTATTTTTAATTGTTTATTTTGAATTAATTCTCTAAATTTATTTATATATTCAATACTATTTTTAATGAATTTAATTTGATTGAATTTTTCAAAATTAATAATTTTTGAATTTTTTAAATAAAGAAAAAAATCTTCTTTTTCAGTAAATTGTTTCTTTAGCAAATCTTCATCATTAAGTGGAGTAAATGATATTATTTCAATAATATTTTTAATTAATTCAATTTGATTTTTGTTTAATTGATTTGTTTCTTTATTTTGTTTAATTTTTTCTATGTATGTCTTAATTTTATGAACTTTATTTTCTTCAGAATTTAATTTTTCTTTTAAAATTTCAATAAAAAGTGAGAATAAATCTATTTTATCTTTTTCGCAAACTAATAATATTAAAAGAAATATTGTATAAGAATTCACAGATTTAAATAAACTGGAAATGATTTGCTTTACTTTATTTTCATTATCATCAGTTGAATAAAAATTAATAATCGATTCAATTAAAAATAGTATTTTATCATCAATAATTTCTTTAGTTGTATCATTCAAGTTTAATAAAGTATTTATTTTTATAGTAAATAGTTGAATAAAATTAAAAATTAAATCCTTATTTTTTTTTTGATTTAATTCAAAAAATAATTCATATATTTCTTTTAGAACTGAAATATCATTGATTTTATGTATATTATTTACAAAAAAAGAAATAACTTCATTATTTTTTATTTTAACAATAATAAATTTTTTTAAATCTTGATTAAACAATTTAAAATCATAAAATGAAAGTTGATATAATTTCTCAGAGAAAAAAAGTATATTGTTATAAATTACCTCTAATAAAATATCTTCATTTGTAAGAAATTTTCCTAGATTTAAAAAATAATCTTTAGATGATAATTGCATTTTGCTTATGTTAAAATTTATAAGTTTATATTGCTTTTCTTTTATTTTGTTTTGTAACTCTTTAATATTTTCATTATCATAATTATTATCATTTAAATAATTTGCAATTAAATTTAAATATTCATAATTTTCTGTAATTTCACCTATTGAATTATAAATACTTATCAAATTAATATAAAAAATATATCTTGTTATATTTTTTGAAGAAGGTATTTCAGAATAATTATTTTTAATATAATTAAAAAAAATGTCTATTTCTTCATCTTTTAAATTACTAAAATCAATAATTTCTTCAATATCAATTGAATTTTTGTTATTATCATAGTCATTTGAATCTATTTTATTATTTAAATCTTCATTAAAATATTTACCAAATTCATTTATTTTAATAAAAATTAAATATAATTTATCTTTATTGTCCTTTAATAATTTAAAACAAATTTTAAATATATTATTATTAATGATTTCACCTTCATTTACAATTTTATCAAAAATTTTATATATTATATCAAAAGAAAAAACATAAAATAATTTGATTTTCATAACATCATTTAAAAATATAATTATCTGTTGGGTTTGTAAATCATTAATTATTAATTCATAATATTTTTCAATTTCGTCAAATGTTAAATAAATGAAAGATAAAAACATATTTAATTTACAAATAAAAAAATTAAAATCATCCCTGGAATATTCCAATTCAATTTCAGTTATAAAATTAGTATCTGTAAATTTATTTATTATTTCTTCTTTTTTTGATTCAAAATCTGCTTTTTTTATTGATTCGAAATTTTCTTTTTGTATTGAAATAATAATTTTGAAAAAATTATCAGTTTCATTATTATCATAACATTCAATAATAATTGGTAATATATTTATTATTTTATAAACATTTGAAAATAATGTATTTATAAAACATTTTCTAAGATATTTTTGGTATGGCATTTGCTTGCTTATTAAATAACTTTTATAATAATTATATTGATTTATATTATTTATTTGACTTTTCTTTGTTATTAATATATCAAATATAAAATAATATTCCTCTAAATCATTTGGATTTAAAGAATTGCTTTTTTTATTTTTTTTTATATTTATTTTAGCATTTTTTGTAATATATTTTTTGTTTATTTCAAATAAAAAAATAATTAGGTTTTTTTCTATATGATCAACTAATTTAGGTTTAATATTTAATTTTTCATTATTTAATATTTCTATTTCATTTTCATTTTTATTATTTTCTGACTTTTTATCATAAGATAAACAAAAAATATTAAGTGATGTATCATCCATTACTTTTATATTTTTAATTATTTAAAATAAAATAATTAAACAATAATTTATTAAATTTTTGAATAATTTTAAATATAAATTCTTTATCCAAAAAGTAATATTAAAAATTAAAATATGCTATATAAATTTTAATGTTGTTTGATTAATAAATTATATAAAAAGAATTCTAATTTTCAAAAAATTTATAAAATATATTTTAATTAATTTCATCTAAATAATATTTGGAAAATAAATAAAATAAAGCAAATTAAAAGATTTTTTATATTTAATAAATAAATAAAATTAATTATAAAAAATAAAATATCATTTTAAAAAAATGTCTGAACAACAAATAGAAAAATATTTTAACGATTATAAAATAATATTTAATAAGAATTTGAACTCAATTACAATAATAATTCAAAAAAAAAGTAATTTTACAAAAGAATATAATTCAACATTTACATTAAATTATTTAAAACAATTTAAATTATTATCAACAGAATTAACAACAAAAAATATAATTGAAACATTATCAAGATTAATAGATTTACAATTAATAAAAATTTATGAAAATAATATGAATATAAAATTAATATTTGAATCATTAGATTTAGAAAAATCAAAAATAGAATTAATATTAAATTCAAAAAATGAAACTAAGAATAATCTAAATATTGAAAATTTAAATTTAATAAATATAAATACAATTCAAGCACATTCTTCTTCAATAAGTTCAGTTTCAATTTTTCCATCTGGAAATATAATTTCAGTATCAAAAGATAAAACAATTAAAATATATGATATTCATTTTAACATAATTCAAAAAATAATAAAAGCACATGATAGTAAAATTACATATGTTGATATTAAAGATGAAAATAATTTTGTTACATGTTCACAAGATGAAAAAATAAAAACTTGGATTAAAAAAAAAAACAAATTTAAATTAAATAAAACAATAGAAAAATCACATAATAATTATATATATAAAGTATTATATACTTTAAATGGAAATATAATTTCATGTTCAGAAGATTCAACAATGAAAATTTGGGAATTTATAAAAGAAAAAAATAAATTTCAATGTTCATTAATTTTAAAGTATAAAATAATATCATTTTTACTTTTAGAAGATAAAAACATTTTAATTTCTTCAGGAGATAAAAATTCAGAAATATTTAATTTAAATAATTTTAATCATATATTTCAAATAAAAAATACATGTTGTTTTAGTGAAAACGCTTTAAAAAAATTAGATGAAGATAGAATAATTTTTGGAGGAGGATATGATACAAAAATGAAAGTATTTTCACTATCAAAAAAAAAAATAATAAATGAAATAAATAATCAAATAATTTGTTATGGAATTTGTGTTATCAAAAATAAAAATCTTTTTCTTACTGGAGGATTTTCAAGTGATATTAGAATATATAGATGTGATAATTATTTTTGTGTTAGAATCATTCAATCTAATAATAAAATTATTAATAATGGGTGGTTAGGTCTAATTTTTCATGGTTTTGATGAGTTAAAAAGTGGAGAAATTATTTCTTATACTAATGATAAAAATATTCAAGTTTGGGTTCTTCAATGTTAAATTATTATTTTATTCTTTTCTCATTTGCTTTTTATTGGTTTTTTTTAATGGTTTTTTTGTTTATTTTTTTTTATTTGTTTTTATTTTTTTTTGTTAATATGTGATTATTATTTAATTGATATATTAATTAATTAGTTTTGTTTAAATGAATATTATTTGAATAATAAAATTAAAGTAATTTTCAAATTTAAAAACATAAATAATTTAAATAAATATATTTAATATTTATTATACTTATTAAATTTTTTATCTTTATAAAATAAAGCAATTACATTTTCATATTTAACTTCTTCTTTAATATTTTCAATAGGAATGCATTCAGAATCATTAAATAAAAACCATTTTTGTAAAATATTATTTTTACAATAGGCATTATAATGGTTATTATTTAAATTAATAATACAAATTAATTCATACGTTTTTAATTGAGTATTATTTCTATTTATAAATTGGCTCATATCAAAATCATCAAAGGGAAATTCAATTTTAATTGAATTATTTAAAGGACTTCTTTTAAAATAAAAAATTAAAACTTGGGGAAAAGAATATATACAAATATTTTTAATTCCTGTTACATTTTTTTTACATTTTTCACAATAATAAAATTTATCATTTTCTAATTTTTTTGGTTGATGATAATATCTTAATATTTCATATAATTTTAAATCTTTATTATTATTGATATTATTAGAGTTATTTTTATTATTATTATCATTATTTTTTTTTAATAATTCTTCATAAGGATTAATTTGTTTCATATTTTGAATTAAAAAAGAAGTTTGCATATTTTCAATTTCTGTTTTATGTTTCACCCAAACTATAAAAATTCTATAACTTTTAAAATGATATGATAAATAATTATTATTATTAGTTATTAAATTATTTATTTTTCCAATAAAATCACTTATTAAAGTATTTGAATATGGTATTAATAAATAACTATCTTTTTTTTCTTTGGATTCAATTTTAAATAATAAAAAAAAAGTAACATCAAAATTTGATTTGTCATAATATGAATTTAAATCATCTATTATTTGAAAATTTAAATTTTTATCATCATCTAACATATTAAAATTACTATTTTCAAACTGATAAGAATCATTAATTCTATTATATAAATTTTTTAAAGTATCATTTTTACAATAATAAATAATTTTAGGAAGGCAAATAATAAATAATTTGTTTTTATTTTCATTTTTAACAATATTAAATAATTTAAATAAACTATATTTTTCAAGATTTGCGTCAGAACATATTTGAACAAAGGAACCCATATTATCTTCTCCAATATTAAAAATATTACTTTCTTTTTTTTTATCAATCTCAATATATTTTTGGGGATTTTGAAAAATATCAAATAATTCTTCTGAATTTTTTTCTAATTTAATATCTTTTATTTCATTATTTATTTGAATAAAAAATAATTTTAATTCATCTGGTTTTATAAAAGCTTCATATAAATATTCTTTTCCAGTACAAATATATTTATAATAAATATTATTATCTGAAATTACTGCAGGAAATAAATCATTTAATTCGATATTATATAAATATGAAATTATGAATTTAATATCTCCTATTTTTATTTTGCCGTAATCTCTTTTTTTAATTGGAACATATAAAATTTGTTTTTGAATATTATTATCATATGGTATTATTATACATTTACAAAAATAAAAATTACTTTTACTTGGAAGATTATTATTTGATTTTATTTTTATTTTTTCTATTTCATCTTCTTTTATTGCATATTTACTTTTAGTTAAAGGAAGAGATAAAATATCAAAAAATTTAAAATAATTTATTTTTTCTTTACAAATTTGACATTCTTTTATTATTTGTTTTATCCCATAAAAAATATCAATTATAATTGAATCATTTATAGATATAAATGAATTAAATATTTTTTTTAATTGTTTTATTTCTTCACTTTCATATATAGAACTATTAATTGTATTACTATTAATATATAAACTACTTTTAACTAAACTTTTATTTCTATTTAAATCTTCATGTAAAATATTAATAAAATAAGATAAAAAATCATAAATATCAATTTCTTGTTCATTTGATTTAAATTTAGGATTATTGTTTTCAATTTCTTTTAATAAATTATTAATTAAATTTACTTTCTTAATGTCTGTTTTAGGGTCAAAATAAAACATTTCTTTATTTGATTTAGTGATTAAATCAACTTTTTCATTCCATATAACTTTTATTAATTCTGCATAACAATTTGCAATTTTTCCTTCTGAATTTTGGTTATGTATATTAATATCATTTTTATATTTATCATTTAAAAAATAATTTGTTAATGGAAATATATTACTTAAACATTGAATAGTACTTATTATATAACTAATATTTTCAATATTTGCTATTCCCATGGTTCCAAATAATTTTTTTTTTATCAATGTTTCTTCTGATTCTCTTATTATTAAAAAAAAGTCTTCATATTTTAAATTTTCTATTAATTTTTTTAATTCTTTATTATTTGTATCTTGTTGATATTTTTTTATTTCTTTTTTATTTCTTTTAGAAAATAATATGTTATAATTTTGTGGATATATATTTAATAATTCAAGATAAATATTATCAATATCTATTACTCTTTCTGAATTTAATTTTGAAGATGTTTTTATTATATATTTTTCTTCTAAATTTTTCGCATTTTCATCATAAATTATTATTCTATAATATTCTTGAAAAGTTGAATCTGATATTTCATTTTTAATTATAAAATATTTTTTAATTACATTATATAAATAGCCTGTTATTTTTATATATTTTGAACTATCAAATATTTCATTTATTTCATTATTCAAATTAGTTAATTTAACTGTATAATAATTATTATTTACTATATTTTGTGGTTTATATGATTCATTGAATTTATAATTTTTTGGTTTAGATATTTTTATATTTTCAATATCTTTTTTTGAATTTTGTATTTGATTTATTACTTCTTTTTTTATTTCTTCTTTATTTATATACTTACAAAAATTTTCAAACCATATTTTATCAATATAATAAAATGCTTCATTTTGTAAATTTTGAATTCCTAATTCATATTTGATTTCTTTTACTATTTGAGCAAATAATTTATTTTGAGCATTTCCTATATTTCCCATATTGATTTAAAATAAATAATAGATAATATTCATTTTTGATTAAACTTTAATTAATTTTTGTTTTTTGAATATTTATCAATTTATTTTTTATATTCTCAAATTATGTATAAAAGATAATAATTTTGTAATTTTTTTTAAATTATAAAATATAAAAAATATGGAAGAACCATTAAAAGAAGATAAAATAAAAAAACAAAATGATATATATTTAGAAAATGAAAATTTATCAAAAGAATCTTTTTTATTTATAATAAATGTAGAAAAAGTTGATATTTCATTTTTATGTGGATGCTCATTATTTTGTGCAATTAAATTGATATCAATATTTATGATAATAAATGGTATCTTAAATATCTTTTATTCATTTAATTCAAAAAATTATATAAATCTTATAGTTTCACTCATTTATAATATTTTGTATTTCATTTCTGGATTTTATTTATTTAAATCAACTATTTCATTTGATTTTAATGAATCAATGATTGGTTATAAAATTTTTTCTTTACTTTATATTTTTGAATTATTTTTTTTTATTTCAAGTTTAATTTTAAGTTCTATTGGTATAATTCATCCTTTTAGATCAGAAAAAAATTTTTTGAAATTATTTGTTATTTATTTATTTGCAGGATTGACTTTCTTTTTAATAAAATTATATTTTGTATGGATTACTTTTAGTTATTATATTCATCTTAAATTAAATAGAATTAAAGTTATTATGATGTTAAATTAAAAATAGATAATAATTTTAAACCCTTTGATTATATAAGTAAAATCTATTTTAAACCATAAAATAATAATAAAATATATTTATAAATATATATTTTATATATAAAAGAAAAAGAAAAATCATTTTTTTACTTTTCTGAAATTAAGTAATGTAAATTTTTCATTTTAAATTTTGAATTATTTTCATCAATCTCTAATGAATTTTCAATGTTTATTTTATTTATAATTTTAAAATAAAAAGCTTCAAAATTAAAAATAATATCTTTTAATTTTTCATTTTTTTTAATAATTTCTTTAATGTCTATTTTTATATCTTTTATTTCTTCATTAATATCTTTTAAATAATTAACACTATAATATCTTTTAGGAATAATTTTTGGAATTTCTTTCCAAGTATTAAATTCAATTTGCTTTAAATTTAATTTTGGAACTGGAATTAATTTATTTATTTTACTATAATTTCTTAAAGTATAATAATTATCATATTTATCATTTAATTTATTTTCATTTGTTTCTGTTAAATTATATTCTAAAATAATATCATCATTTTCATTTAAAGAATCTTCTTCAAAATCACCAAAGAAAATATTGTTTAAAAATTCATTGTCTTTTTTTTCTTTTTCTTTTATTTTTACTAGTTTACATTTTGATTTAGATTGATTTATTATTATTTTATTATAGTAAATATTTAGATTACTTTTAATTTTTCTTTTTTTTGGTTTTTCATAATATATTTTTGAAAACTGTTTTTTTTTTTTTATTAACTGTTCTTTTTCTTTGTTTAAAGAATCTATATAAAATGATATATTGTTATATTTTTTTTCTTTTTTAATTAAAATTTTATGATTTTTTTGTAATTCTTTTTCCATTAATGATATACTTAGTTTGCTATTATTATCTAAATTTGTTCTTTCAAATTCTTGAAAAAAATCATATTCAATTAATTTTTCTTTTTCTTTATTTAATAATTTAATAATTGCATCTTTTACCTTAATTTGGTTTAATAAAAGAAAATTATCTTCTTTTATTTTTTCATTTTCTTCTTTTATATTTTTTATTTTTGATAATAATTTTTGATTTAAGTATTCATTGTTTATATTTAATTTTTCAATTTCATTTTTGTAATTATTATTAATATCTTTAACTTCTTTATTCAAATTAATAAGATCATTTATTAATATTTCTTTTATTTTAGCATTATCTTCTTTGAAATAATTTACTAAATTTTCTTTACTTATTTCTATTTGTTTTTCATAAAATTTTATTTGTTGATTTAAAGATTGGTTTTCTTTTATTATTACATTTGCACTTGAATTATAAGCATTAAATGAATTTTTATTTATTTTAGTAGTTAATTGATTAACTTCTTGTTTAATCATTAGAAAAAATAAAAATATTTTTTGTTTATATAAAAAAATAATTTTGTTTAATTTTGTTCTTAATTTATTAAAAATAATATTATAATAATAATAATAAAAATAATTTTTTTTAATAGAATAAAAAGATAACAAATTATAACAAATAAAATTTGTTTCTCCATAAAATTTAGATAAAAATGAATTAAATTCAATACATAATCAATATCTTAAAAAATAATAAGAACTAATAAAATCATTAAATATAATAAGAAATAAAAAATAATTATATAATAGTAAAATGGGAAATTTTAATAATTCTAATTTTTTTACTTTAAAAGAAAATATCAAAAAATAAACAAAACCCAAATTCAAAATGTCTAAAATGTAAAAATTTAATAAAACCAGAATTTCAAATATGTAGAAATTTTAGAATCTATAGAAAATGTTACAATAAAATAATGGAAGATCAAAATGAAGATTTAATAGATTTTTTTTCAAGAGCAAAATTTGAAGCAAATAAAATAATAGAAAATAAAATATATTTAGGAAATGAAGGAAGTTCTTTTTTAAAAATAATTTAAAAAAATAGGAATAACAAACATTATTATAGTAGGAAATAATTTATATCAATTTTATCCAAATGATTTTGAATATAAACAAATTGAAATTGATGATAATGAACATGAAGAAATAATAAAAAATTTTATACCAATTATTATTTATATTCAAAATAATATTAAAAGTAAATTTTTTATTCATTGTCACGCTGGAATTTCTAGAAGTGTTATAATTACATTTGCAATAATTATGAAAAATGAATTTTAAAAATGCTTTTAATTATGTATTTTCTAAAAAAAAATTATTAATCCTAATCATGGTTTTATTGAACAATTAATTGAATTTCAAGAAATGTTAGAATTAATTAATTATGATTTTAAATTTCTTCATTCTATGCATAATATTATTTTTGAAGATGATGATTTTTAAATTTGGTTTTTGTTTTATAGTGATTTAATTTTATTTAATTGTTTTATTTTTTATTTTTTTTGGTTTTTTAATTTTGAAGTTTATAGATTTGTATTATTATATTAATAATTATAGTATATTCTCGTAGTTTAAATTAATGGTTTTTTATTATTTGAATAAGGAATAATTAATTTAAAATAATTAAATCAAATTTATTTATTGTATATTAAAAGTGCATAGAATTAGATTTTTTTTTTTATTAGATTTTAAATTAATTAATTATATTATTCCTTAATGAAAATAAAAATGAAATATTAAATTATATCTTAATTTATGCTATAAAATTATTAGTTTTGATATAATATTAGTTAAAAAAGATAAAAATATTTTTTAATTTTGATAGATTAACTTAAATATAAAAAAATATACTATATATTAATATTAACTTTTGAAAAATGACAATAAAAGAAAAAAAATAATAAACAAATTATAATTAATAATTTAATAGATATAATAACTTTAAATGAAATTAAAATGATATAATAAAAAATTCAAATTTAATGGGTAATTGTGTAGAATTGTGTAAAGAAAATTGTAGTTCAGAGAAAATAATAAATGTAAAAGTAATTTTTAATAAAAGTAATCAATATGACAAAACTTCAATTTTAAACTCATCATCAAATTATATTAATGACTCTAATATTATTAATAATTCAATAATCTCAAATAAAATAATCAATACAAATATATTCTATCATATAAAAAATATAAAGAAATTTCAGAATGAAAATTGTAAAAATGATTTTGAAAAAAATATAAGTTTAGAATCTTCTTTTGAAAATAATAATTTTCTTAATGAAAAAAAAATTTCTATTGATGAAGAAAATAATCAAAAAGAAAATTCTAAACATTTTAATGGCCCTATAATTACTCATTTACTACAACATTCTAAACATAAAAAAAAAAGTTAAATTAAGTAAAATAAAAGGTCGTATTTTTATTTAATTTGGTTTTTTGATTTTGAAAATAAAATTTTATTTTATAAATAATTATTATATTAATATTATCATTTTTGAACAAATAAACTGTGTAACAATATATGATAATAAAACTACTTTTTATTAAATTTAAATCTTATTTTTAAATAATTAATTATAATATTATAATAAGAAAAAAAATAAAATTTTATTTTAATTTTAAAAAATAATATTCAATTTTTATATTATGATAAAATAATAAAAAAAACATTATTTTTAATATTTAAAATAAAATGTCAAAAAAAAACTTAAAAAAAGCAAATGAAATAAGAACAAAACTCTTATTACTAACATCTAAAGAGCAAACGATACGAAAGAAAAAAACAAAAGAGAGAAATTTAATGATGATAAATGGTAAATCATCTTTTGAAATAGATGAACAATATTCAATTAATTTGTTTGAAATAACAATGCATCAAGTAATAAATGGAGGAAAAAATTTATGTATAAGTTCATCTTCAAAAATAAAACCAAGATCAAGTATTTTTATAAATGAACAAAATAATAAAAATAATACTTTAGATGATGAAAATAATAGTATTCAATTTATTCCTTCAAATGAAATTGATTCTATTAAATTACAATCAAAAAAAAAAATTTCTGAAGAAAAATTGAAATTAAAAAGTTATAGAGAATTAAAAAAAAAAAATTATAATTTTTATGATATTGAAAAAGAAAAAAGAAGAGAATTACAAAAAAAAAGTATTAGATTTTTAAGAAGAATTACTAGAAATTTTAAAGATTATTTATTAAGTGAAAAAAAGAAAAAAACTTTTAAAAGACAAAAAACTGTATCAATTCAAAATCAAAATATTAGAAATAGAATTTTTGAAAAAAATGAAAATGAAAATTACCAAAATTATGAAAAAAAAAATTCTATTTCTACTAAAGGAATAATTAAATTATCAAAATCAAGTTTCCATCAAAAAAATAATCTTCAAAAAAATTTAGAAAAAAAAAAAACTGAAAATCAAAAAGTTAAATTTGCTTCTGAGATAAAAGATATTAAAAAAAATTCTAATAATAATCTTAATTTTTCTGATTTTGGTCAAGTTAATAAAAAAGAATTAAGTGATGATGATATTATTTTTTCTACTTGTAATAATGTTTCTTAATTTTTTTATCGCTTTTTTAAAAATGCAATGTTTATTTATTTTTTTTTTAATTATAAATTTATTCTTTTTTTTAGTATATAAGTGAGATTTAAAAATTGAATTTGTATGAAATAAATTTAATAAAATAAATAAATATTGAAATAAACATAATTTAACATAATTAAATATAAAAAAATTGTCTTTTTTATTTTTATTTCTTTTTTATATTTTTAATAAATTAATAATAAAATATAAATAAATGTCAGAAGAAAAAATAAACATAAACTCAGAAAAAATCAAAAAAGAAATCGAAGAAAAAAAATCGATTTTTTACAAAGAAGGATTTTTAAATAATATAACAATAACATCACCAACAATAAATAAAGATTATTGGAATTTTTCAAATTTTCGCTTTAACAAAAAATATGATTTAATAGGGAAAGGAACATATGGAAATGTATATTTATCCCATAATAAAATTGACAATAAACCTTATGCAATAAAATTAATAGAAAAAAAAAATTTATCTTTATTAAATTGTCCAATTGAATTAATTTATAAAGAAATTTCAATTCAAATTCAAATTAATCATCCTAATATAATTAAATTATTTAGTTATTATGAAAATGAAGAAAATATTTATATGATATTAGAATATTCAAATAAAGGAAGTTTATATACATTAATAAGAAAAAAAAAATATTTAAAAGAAAATGAAACTTTTCATTATTTTATTCAAGTTTTAAATGCAGTTAATTTTTTACATGAAAATAATTTTATTCATAGAGATATTAAACCTGAAAATATATTATTAAATGATAAAAATATAATTAAATTATGTGATTTTGGTTGGTGTGTTAAATTAGAAAATAATGAGAAAAAAAATACAATATGTGGTACATATGAATATATGAGTCCTGAATTAATAAAAAATGAAAATTATGATTTTAATGTTGATATTTGGGCTTTAGGTATTTTATTATATGAAATGCTTCATGGAAAAAGTCCTTTTAAAAATAGTATTAATAATAATTGTAATAAGGAAGATGAAAAATTTGAAATTTTTAATAATATTATTAATTTAAATTTTAATGTTGATGATAATAAAAATTTAAGTTTAGAATGTATTGATTTAATATATCTTTTATTAAGGAAAAAAGTTAATTATTTTGAAAATTATAAAGATTTTAAAGTTTATGATATTTTTAATCATTGCTGGGTTAAAAAATATGAAAATGAAAGAATTGAATATTTAAATAAGATTAATGAAGAAAAAGTCAAAAAAAATAAAACTCAAAGAATTATTATTAAGAATAATTTAAGTATAGATTTTTCTATTTCAAAAAATGTTTTAAATCAAGTTTTAAATGTTAAAAATAATAATAAAAAAATTATTTTAAATAATCCTTTAATTAAAAATAATGAAAATAATCATTCTAAAATTTATAATCATATTGTTTCTAATTCTTTTATAAATGAGAATATAAAAGAAAAGAAAGTTAAAACAATTGAATATGATGTTTTTAATAGATTATATTCAGAAAAAAGTAATAAGAAAAAAAAAATAATATTAAAAAATGTTGAAACTGAAAAATCTTTTTGGAGTAATATATTTAGTTAAAAAGGGATTTTATAAAAACGTGTTTTTAAAATATAAATAACTTATTTTATAAAAGATTATTAAAATATGGGTATTTATATATTTAAATATTTTTTCTTAAAAAAATAATAAAAAGTTTATTAAAAATACTCTATTTAATTTATTTATAAAAAAATAAAAAACTATTTAAAAAAAGTATTTTAATAAATGTCATCTCATCCTTTAAACTCAATAAAATCAATAAAAGAATCCTTACACAATTTCAGAGAAAAAATATTAAAATTAAGAAAAATGTGCGAAAGTAAAAACTTAAATCAAAATCAAGCAATGGAAATATTAGAGGATGGTTTAATTGATTTAATTGATATAAAAAAAATGAATTATATAATTCAAAATGATACAGAAATATCTAAAGAAGAATGTTTAATTCAACAACATAAAGCAGAAGAACAAAATTTAAATTATCAAAATTTTTTATATCAAAAAGAAAATACTATAAATCAAATTAATTTATGTTATTCTTTCCAAACACCAGAAATAGATAAAATTTATCCTAATAAAAATGAAAAAGTCACTTTTGAAAAATTAAATAATGAATTATTGCAAAGAAAAAGATTATTTGATAAATATAATCAATATAATAATGAAAAAGAACATAATTTAATTTCTTATAGAGAACAAGAAAATTATATTAAATCAATTCCTCAATATTTATCTAATATTGAAACTAGTACTTTAAAGGCTCAGAAATTATTAAATATTAATGTTATTGAAAAAATATTAGATTGTAATATTAGTCAAAAATTACCTCAAAGTTTATTTGTTCTTTTTAATATGTTTAAAAATTATTCTGGAAATGAAAATATTAAAATTAATATTAAAGGAAATGAAAATGAAATATTTAATTATTATAGAGAATTTCCAAATGAAAATAAATTTATATTAAATATTAATGAAAGTAAAGAAGATGGTGAACAGAGTGATGATGGGGAAAATATACAAAATGCATTAAATGAAAATAATAATATTAGTATTGTAAATAATGATAAGAAAGATAATATCAATATTATTTCTTTTCCTCTTTTTTTAGAATTAGAAATTAATTATAGTATTAAAATTATATTTAAATATTATCCTATTGTTAAAATTGTTACTGTTGAATTAAAAAGTAATTCTAAAACTTTTAATACTGAAAATATACTTTCTAATCTTTTTGATTATAAAGAAAATTATATTATATCAAATAAAAAAACTAAAAAAGAAGAAGATATAAATAATATATTAAAAACACTTTGTAAAAATTTTAATAAAAATGAAATGTTTTATGAATATATTCAAATTCTATCAAATAATTCTGGTTATAATGTAACAAATATTATAAATTTAAATAATAATGATGAATACAAAATTATTTATCAAAATAATTATGATAATAGAGACAATATTCAAAAAATTACTATTTCTGAAGCAATAATAACAATTTATAAAAGAATTACTCTTTATATTCCAATTTTATATGAACAAATACAAAATTTAATTAAAGGAATTAATTTTATTGAAAATTCTTATTCTTGTAAAATTGATTTATTTGAAGAAATAAATCAAGATATTTATTATGAGAAAATGAATAATAAAATTAAAATATTAAATTATACTTTTTTTGATATTGATGAAGAAGGAAATTTGATTAAGATAACAAAAAAAGAACATTTTAAAAAATATAAAAATAATGAAGCAAGATATTTTAAGTTTCAAATTAAATCTGAAAATTATTTATTAGAATCTTATATTGAAATTGGCTTTAATTTTCCAAATAAAATACCTTATTTTAATATTAATATATATGAAATTGAAAATCAAAAAGAAACAATTCCAAAAGCACTTGAAAATTTAGTAAGTAATGATTATGATATTAATGATATTAAAAATAAATACATTAATATTGAGAAAGAAATTGAAAAAGAAGTTAATGATATATCAAAATATGAAAATGTTAATGATATTAATATATTTAAGATTCAGTTAGAAAAAATTTTATGTTGTATGCAGACTTTAAATCAAATTAAAAATACTAATAAAAAAATTATTGAAAATATTTGTAAAGGCAAAACCAAATTTAAAAATATACTTTATGAAAAAAATGAAAAATTATTTACAAAATAAAATAAGTTAAATAAATATTATAAATTTAATTAAAAAAAATATAAGAAAATTTAATAAACTTGCAAAAATATACTATTTTTTAATAAATAAAATCTAATTTTTTATAATCAAATATTCTCTTATTCTTTTAAATAAAATCATTTTCCATTAATTAAACTATTTACTTTCCTATTATAATTTGAAAATATTCTTTTAAAATCTTCATTATTATAATTAAAAGGAATATTAATTTTGTCTAAATAAAATTTTAATATTTTAAAAAATTTTGCGCTATCAAAAAAATCCATATGTAATTCTTTAACTTTGAATTTATTTAATTGATTTTTTTTCTTAAAAGTTAAAATAACATTTTTATATCCTTTAATAATTTCATCATCTACAATTTTAATATTATTAAAATTATATAAATTATAATGATTTCCTATTCTTTTATAAAAATTATTTTGATTATTTTCTTTTAAAGTCATTTTAATCATATATAAAAAATTATCATCAAATAAAACTAAATATTTAACTTGTTTTATTTCATTTTTTTTATTTTTCTTGTTAAAAAAAGAAAAAAAACTATTCATTTTTTTAATTTTAATAAAAGGAATATAAGTTAATTGTTCAATATCAACAATAGTATTTTTTTGATATAAAATATGAGAAATATCAAAATTATTTTCATTTTCTTCTGAATATTCATATGTTAAAATATTTTCTATATCATTTATTTCTGTCTCTTCCTCATCATCATCTTCAAATACAAAATTTACTTTTTCTTTTGTTTTTATTGACATATTATCTTTTGTTTTTTCTTTTTTTGATTTTGAAAATGAATCAAAATTTTCTAATATATTATTCATTACTTTTTCCATTTTTTATATTTTTTTTAAATTATAAAATCATTAATATAATTTATGTCTTTTATTAATAGTAATAATAATTATAAAAATATTATAATTAAAATTAATAATATTAATATATTATTAATTGGAAAATAAAAATTTTTTAAAATTGATTAAATAAAGTGATAATAATTAATTTATATAAAATATATAGGTTAATTTTATTCAACATTAAAAATAACAAATTAAATTATATTTTAAAAATTTTTAATTAAATTTATTAAATATAAAAGTATCATTCTCATCAAAAATGAAAAATAACTATAAAACAGAGCCAAGAGAATATTTAGAGGATAATAGAATAAATAATAATTCAATTATGAATTATTTTAGCCAAAATAAAATTAATCAAATAGACCATACACATGGATATAATATAATTAATCTTGAACCTGATTATATTAATTTTGATTCATATAAAAAACAAAATTATAAAATAAATAATAGTAATTATAAAGAAAATAACATTAATAATTTAAATCAAACTGCTCTAGAAATTAATAATAAAATAAATGAAAATAAATTTATTGATAAATATAGTTATGATAATCATTATAATGATAATAAATTACAAAAAAATCAAAATATAAATAATAATAATTATTTAAATGAAGAAAAATTAAGTGAAAGTGAATATAGAACTTATATTGAATATTTAAATAAAATAAATAATGAAGGAAAAAATTTTTATTATAATAAATCATATGATAATATACAAAATAATAATAATTATTATCAAAATATAAATAAAATAACAAATTCTCAAATTCAAAATAACAATTTTCAAAATAATATTTATCATTTAAATAACAATAATCAAATTAATATAAATGATAGATTTTATAATGATGAAAATTATAATAAATATATTTATCATAATAAAAACCAATATGAAGATAATTTAGTTCCTTTACAAAATCAAATGAATAGATTAAAATTAGAAGCAAGAAATCAATATTTACTAAATAAAAAAAAAATAGTTTATCATATAATAATATATATACAAAAGAATCAAAAGCAACAAAAGACTCTTTTTTAAATTATAATCCTTTTACAATCTCAAGATTTAAAGTGCAAAAAAAAAATGAACAAATAAAAGAATATTTAGATTCACAAATTGATTCTAAAAAAATATACAATGAAACATATTTTAATTTAGACCAAAAATTTAATACAAATTTCCAAAAAAAAGAACATATTAAAAATAATAATATTTATGATGAAATGAATAAAAAAAATATTAAATTAAAAGATATTAATATTAGTCCATATTCTTATTGGAAAAATTATAGTATAGGACATTTTTTTGCTGATAATAATATAAATATGAATAATAATAATAAAAATAAAAGATTAATAAATGAAAGATTACAAAATTTGGGAAATAATATAGTTAATCAATAGAGTTAATTTTTTTAAAATTATATTTTATTAATTTTAATATATTATTTTTTTAAATATTAATGAAAAAAATAGATTAAAATAATGAAAAAATGAAAAGTTATTTTATTAATTAAATAAATAAATATTAATTATTCATGTAAATTATCATTATCAATATCAAGTGGTTTATAAAGGAAAGTAGCTAAACCTTTTTCATAAGTATAACTATCATATTTATAAGATTTAAAAGTAAAAGTATCAATAGGAATTTTAAATTCAAAATCAACATCATCATTTGTTCTAGTATTTTGAATCATTTTTTTATATTGAGCAAATTCATTTTTTTTAGCTACAATATGAAATATATAAATTGTTTGTAAGATTTTAAAATCAATTTTAACAGTTTTATAATTAATTAATTCAATTTGTACAATAAAATTATCATTATTATCTATAAAACAAGAATAATGTGGAGATGTAATTCTAAAATTATTCCAAGATACTGATTTATTGAAATGTTTTAATTGATTAAATAATTTTTCTTCTTCTTCTAAATTTTCATATTCTTTTTCTTTTTCTTTTTTTTCTTCTTCATCAAATACAATTTTTACAGAATCTTTATCTACTTTTAATTGAGATTTTTGCATATTAAAAATTGTTTCTCCCATTTTATTAAAAGTATTTTTTACCATATCATTAAAATCTAAAAGTTCTTCTTGAATATGGTAATTTATATGAGTATGTAATCTATCCATTACTTTATCGTCATCTTTTTGATATAATTTTGGAACAAAATGTAATATTTCAAATTTTTCATCTGTTAGATTTAATTTTTCAGCATAAATAATATTATCTTTATTATAATAATTACTTTCTGGAAAACTAGTTTCAATATATTCATCATATTCATCATCATTTTTAATTTTGAAATTATTATGAATAATATATATTGATTTCATTACATTTTGATTATTATAATTTTCATTTAATCTATGTCTAAATTTTTCTAATTTTTTTTGAAAATCTAAATTAAAAGAATCAATTATAACTATTAATATTAATGAATTATCAAGAACAAATTTTTCAACAATAAAATCTTTTATTTTACTTTCTAATAGTTTTTCCTTTGTAAAATCTTTATCATATAAAGGTTTATTGAACCCAGGAATATCAATTACTCTTATTTTATCATCTAAAAAGTAATAATTTATTGTTTCTGTTGGTTTTAATTCTACATTTTTATTAAAAATCTTGTTAAAATAATAAGTTTTACCATCTAAATAATTACCTAAAAAACCAATTGTTATTCCATTTCCATTTTTTATTTTAAAATCTTGAGCAAAATTTTGTTTTATTGACCATCCATTTTTAATTAAATCATCAATTGAAGATAAATTTAATGATATATGATTTATTTTATCATAAATGTCTTTATTTACTACTTTTCTTTTCCTTAATTCAGGAAAAAAAGAAAAAGTATCATTTTTAAAAATTTCAAATACTTTTTCTTTTCTTGATGATAAAATTTCATGTCCATTATAGTCTTTAATATTATCTAATGAAAGAGTTGTTGATTCTGGAATAAAATTAATCATAGAAAAATTTTTCATAGATTCATAAATTTCACTTTTATTGTTACCAAATGCATTTATCATCATTTTATTAAATAATTCAACAAAAAGAGGTTCATTTTCTTCCCCATATTCTTTACAAAGAGTATTTATTTCTTCTTGAAACTCATTATCAACTTTACTTAACATTTTAATAAATTTTCTTATTCTTTTTCTTTAAATAAATAGTTTTTTAACTATTTTTTTATTGATATTTAGATAAATTATATAATTATTATTTTTTTTATTAATTATTTTTTTATTTTTAATATTTTTTTAAATAAAATGAGTGAGGATAATTATAATGATTTTGAAAAAAATGATGATGAAATAAATGATGATGAAAAAAATGATGAAGAAAAAGTTATATCAGAATTAAGAGATTTAGGTTTTTCTATTAGAATTTCTGAGAAGGCATCTTTTTATTGTGAAAATAATCTAAAACATTGTCTTGAATGGATTTATTATCATCAAGATGATAATGATTTTAATGATGAATTAGATACAAGTAATCCAGATGAATCAAAATATTATAAAAATTTAAACAGAAAACCTGCATCAAATAATAATAATAATAATAATATTTATTATAATAATAATAATGATAATAATGAATTAAATAATAATAATAATGATAATAATGAAATAAATAATTCTTATCAAAATGATAAAAATAATTTTAATCATAGTAATTTAGATAGTAATAATAATTTTGATAATAGTAGTAAAATAAATAATAATGACCCAAATTCAAAAACTCATACTAATGGAAGTAATGAATATTCAATATTTAATAATAGTAAAAAAATAATAGAACCTAAAGATGAAAATTCTATAAGAAGTTCAATGATAGAAGTTTATTCAAAGAAATTAAAAAATCAAAATGAAAGTCCAGAAAAAAACAATAGAGAAGAAGAATCAAATAAAAAAATAAATGAAAGTGAAGATGAAATAATAACAGAGGGAGAAAGAGAAAATAAAAATGAAAATGAAGAAGAAGAAAAATCATCATTAAAAGTAATTTATACAAAAGATGAAAATATTTCTTTTTATATTAAAACTTTAAAAAAATTATATGGAAATAAAAGTTTTTATGGAGATACTATTTTAACTTGTTTTCAAACATTAAAAAAAATGTTAGAAAATATTATTAATGAACCTGATAATAAGAAATATCTTGTTATTAATTTAGATAATAATGATTTTAATGAAAGAGTTGGAAAATATCCTATTGCTATTAAGTTATTAGAAGAGATTGGATTTACAAAAATAGAAAATAATAAACTTAGTTTAGATGAAATTGAGCATGATTTAATTCAAAATACAATTGATAAATTAAATAATGAAATTCAAATTTTATAATATTTTTTTATTAATGTTTTTTATATTTTTATTTTGAGTGTTAGATATATTTTTAATTTAATGAAAATTAATATCTTAACATATTTTCATTTTTTTGAAATAAGAAATAATATTTTTTTTTGAACACGAATATAAAACTAGAAATAATAAAAAATAAAATATAGAATTTATATACTTAAAACTAAATTTAAACTCATTTTATAAAGTAATATTTTTTGAATTTTTTCAAAAACAAAGAAAAATACATTAATAAAATATGAAAAAAATAATTATATTATTATACTTAAAATAAAATAAACATTTTCTTTTCATACATTTAAATATTAAAGTTGATATAAAATATTATTATAAAAAATAATTCATCATTTAGTGTTCTTAAAATTGGTGATGGTAAATTTGAAAATGATTATATTATTTTTTTCTATGAATTAAAGATTATATGATTGTATGATTTTATATTATTTAATTTTAATTTTAATATTAATAGAAATATTAGGCTAATTTGACCATTTATTTGAATTAAAATAAAAAATAAATTATTTATTTTAAAATAAATTTAACTTTTTTATTAAACTTCTTTTTTACAAACTGGACATGTTTTATTATCTTTAAACCATTTATCAATACAGTTAATATGAAAAATATGAGAACAATTTAATACTCTTATAATTTCTTTTTCTTTTAATATTTCTTTACAAATAACACATTCCTTATAATTAAATTTTTTAGAAGAATATTTTTCAGTTTTTAAACCTAATTTTTTTCTTAAACTAATTCCTCTTTTTACATAACCAATTTTATTTTCTAAATCTAATAATTGTTCATATGTCAAATTATCAATATTATTAACATCAAATATAAATTCATTAAATAAATTATTTGATAAATCAACTTCAATAACATCATTAGGTTCATCTATAAAATTATCATTTAATGAATCAATATATAAATTTCCTATTCTAAAATCATTTTCTTCTTTTAAATTAATTAAATCATCTGATTCTAAATTTTGAATTTTTTGATTTTTTAAAATATGATGATTATTAATATTATTAATTATATTAAATTGATTTTTTTTTTCCTTTTTATTTAGTCTTTTTGGAAGTTTTGAATTTAAAATTTTATTATCATTTGTTTTAATGAATTGAATATCATGATTTATTATTTGTTGTGGAATTGGTATTTTATTTATTCTCATCATATTTTCATAAGTTAATATTTTTTCATTTAAGTTTGATATTATATTTTTTAATATTTCAATTTCTGATTTTAATTTTATATTTTCAAATTCTAAATTTTTAATTTTTTGCTCTAATGACACTTTTGGACAATATTGATTAATATTATCTAAATTATTTTCGGATAAAATAACATTATTATTAAATGTATTATTATTTTTATTTTCCATTTTATAAATTCATTAAAATATATAAAATTACTTGTTAAAAAAAAATATATTAAATTACTTTATAAATATTATACTATATATAAAAATATAATTTTTAACATTGATGATAATTGTTTATTCTAAAAATTTCATTGTTATTTTTCTGATTTTATAATTTTTAATATGAAAATGTGTAAAATAAATAACATTATTGTTATTAATAATAGAAAAAAATTTAATAAAACCAAAAATTTTTTAAAACCTCTTCCCTTATTTTTATTTAAACATTTTAAAACTTTTAAATTAGACCAAGAATATTTATTATCAAAATCATTTTCAATTTTATTAATAATAAAAGATTCTTCATTTAACTTTTCAAAATTGGCATTTAAACAATTACATTCTATTTTCTTTTCATTTAAATCAAATTTAACATATTCACAATTAGATGGACATAATTCATAATTTTTATAAAACTCTTTTTTTCTATCATTAATATTAATATCTCTTCCTTTGATTGATTTAAAATTTAAACAAATATCATTATAAAAATTAGAAGAAGAATTAAATATATCATATCCTTTTTCAATTGCATTAATCATTTCATTATTTAATGAAAAAGTTATTTGAGTTTTAATTGTAATATTATTATTACATAATGATAAGTTTAATTCCTCTCCTAATTGAGAATATATTAAAAAAGAAATTTTTATTGTATGATATTCTTCATTTATAAAATTACTTTTCATTATTATTAAGTCTTCATCTTTATTTATATTATATTTTTCTTTTAAAATATTTTCACATTTATTTAAATTAATATTAGTTGAATAAAAATTTGCTTCATTATTTTTATATTCAAAAACCTCAATAGTAAAATTATTAGAACTAAAAAGAAAGTTATTTAAATGATTATTTTTTACATTATATTTTATTAAATCAAATATTTCAGAATAATTATTTATATTCTTTAATTTATTTAAAAGTTCTTTTGGTGTTATAGTTACATAAACAAATAAATCTTTTTTTTTTGAATAAACATAATTTGGTATTGTATCATTTATATTATAACAATTATTTGTGTTTTCCATTAAAGCATAATTTTGAATACATTTTTTACAATTATTTTGATTACTATCTCCTATATTTGTACATTTTTCACAATTTTCATAACAAATAATAAAATCTAAAGTACATTGATTTGACTGACTTAAATCAGTTTTAAATAAATTAGGTTCTTCTTTCATTAAAACAAAACGGGAAAATATTCTAATATTTTTTTTTTCAGAATTAAAATATAAATCATCTATTTTATAAATATTTTTTGATGTTATTTTATTATCATTATTTTTTAATTTAATATAATGATTATCTTCTAAATAAGTAAATTTGATTTGTTTTAAAAAAAAAGAATCAATATAATTATCAAATAAAAGATTTTTTAAATCTTTTTTTTCATTGAATTTTAAATAAATTGTTTTATTCTCACATTTTGGAACATAATAATTATAATAATAATGATTATTTTGATAAGACATTATGAAATTAATTTGATTATTACCTAAAGAAGTAAATTTTATATAATCAAATTCATTATTTTCAATTTGTAATGAATCAATAATTTGTAAATCATAATTTGCTTTTGAAATTTTTAAATTCTTTACTCCACAAGATATTAAAAAAGTTGTTGGATTGTAATAAATTAAATTAAAATCATCATATGTACAATCCAACATAATATCTTTACTTTTAAAATCAGTATTAAATTGAATTTCATTATTATTTATTTTATATTCCCCTTTTATACATGTTATATTTTTAGAAGATAAAGAACCTTCTTTAACTAAAAAACAAATTATTAAAATATTATTTTCCATTTCTAAAATATGAAAAGTATCTGAATCTTTTAAATTACTATATGTAGAATAAATTAAAATCATATTTTTCATATTTTCATTTAAATAATAAACAAAAAAGTTTTGATTTTGGAGAGAAAAATATAAAATTAAATTATTTTTAGTTGAATAACAAATATTAATCATTGGAATATAAAGTTTAAAATTTACATTTCCAGAATATGAAATCTTATATAAATAATTTTGTATATTCTCTCCTCCAATATAAATAAATTCATTATCATTATATTTACAAATAGATTTAAAAGGAAATATAACAATATCAGAATAAATTGTTTTATTATTACTTAAATTTATAATTTGAAGATTATTTCCATACTGAAAAATTGAATATTCAATTTTATTATTTTTAATATTAATATAAGGACAATTTGTTTTGTTTAAACAAATATTTGGTTTTAGATAATCTATTTTATTTGAGAAAATATCATATATGAAATCTGATGAGCCATCACCAAAAAAATATGAAGATGAATTAATTTTTTTTATATATAATTGTTGTTTTACTTGTGAATTTATTGATTCGAATTTTTTTATATATTTAGTTGGAATTGTATTTAATAAAGAATTTGATATGAATAAAAGAATAATAATAAAGAAAAATAAATTTTTCATTTTATTTTTATTTTTTCTTGTTAAATGCATTTTATTTCGATTTTACTATTTTTTCAAAATTAAGGGCTTTTACCTTAAATTTCAATTTTGTGACAATATATTTAAATTATTTTTTATTTTTTATGAAAAATTTAAAAAATATTCTTTTTTAAAAATAAATTATTTTTTCTTTATTAAAATATTCAAAATATTTACTAAGATTTAAAATTAATTAAAAAATAAAAAAAATGAAATTAAAAGTCCAAAAGTCAATTGAAAAATTTTCGATTCCTCTAAAAAAAACAATTGATAAAAAAGAAAAAAAATTAACTATTTCAAATCAAAACAAAAGAACAATCCAAAGTCAACTTACATTAGACTTTTTTGGTATAAAAATCCCAAAAATAAACAATGAAAACTTATTTGAAAATTTAACAAAAGAAAAATTACCAAATGTAAAAATAATATGTTGGAATATAAATGGTTTACGTTCAATAATAAATAAAGGAGATTTGCAATATTTAATAGAAAAAGAAAAACCAGAAATTTTATGTTTAAATGAAACAAAAATTGATTTAATAACTTTAAAAAAAGAAAAATATGAATTACTTTTTAAAAAAGACTATTTAACATATTGGAATTTTTCAAATGATAAAAAAGGATATAGTGGAGTATCAATTTTTACAAAATATAAACCAATAAAAATAATTTATGAAATGGGAATAAAAAAACATGATAAAGAAGGAAGAATAATATTAATTGAATATAATATTTTTATTTTAATATGTGTTTATTTTCCAAATTCAGGAAAAGAAAGATTAAATTATAGAATTAAAGAATGGGATATTGATTTTTATAATTTTATAAAAGATATTAAAAATAAGTTTAATAATAAATCAATTATTATTTGTGGTGATTTAAATGTTATTCCAGAAAAAATAGATATTTATGATATTGAAAATTATAATGAAATTATTAGTTTTAGAAAAGGAGAAAGAGAAAATTTTTTTTTATTATTAAATAATATGAATTTTGTTGATTCTTTTAGATTTTTAAATAAAGGAAAAATTAGTTATTCTTGGTTTGGAAATTTCTGGGATAAAAAAAATTATAAAGGATGTAGATGTGATTTTTTTCTTGTTGATAAAAATATTATTAATGATATTAAAAAAAGTGATATTTTAGATAAGTATAATGGAAGTGATCATGTTCCTATATGTTTAATATTCAAATAAAGTAAAAAAATTATTTTTAAATATTTTATATATTGTTTTTAATAATTAATTTATAAATAAATTTTATATTTATTAATGAATATTTTTCAATTTTTCAATAAAAAAACTAAATAAAATAATTAAACAAAATAAAATAAAATAAAATAAATAAAAATAAAAATAAAAAAAAAACTAAAAAAAATAAAAAATTTTACCATTTAAGAAGACAAAGGAATTTCTTTTTTAATAATCTTAATATTTCCTTGATCAACTTTAAATCTTATTTTTTTAATTTTTTTTGAATTAATAGATAATTGTTTTCTAATTAACCCAATAATTTTATTTTCACTTTCACTTTTTTTTAAATCAATAATTCTTCCACTATCTAAAGTTAAAAAACCAATTCCAGCATTTTTACTTTCAATTTTATATTCTTTCTCAATTCCATTTATAAAATTAAGTGCATCTTCATCAGTCATTTTATTTATTCTATCAGATAATTTTATCATTTTTGCTTTTGTTGAATCAATTGAATTTACAATTCCATTTTTTCCTAAAATTCCAATTTCTATATCATCTTTTTTCCTTTTTTTTGGATTTTTTAAACCTAAAATTTCATCCATATCTTTTTTTAAGATGTCTGTTTCTGTTGTTATTTTTATTTTTTTTTCTATTTTTTTTAAAAATTGTTTTAAATCTTTGTTGTTTTTTTTGAAATTTTTGTCGAATGAATTTATTGTTTGTTTTATTTCTTGTTTTAAATATATCATTGATTTATTTTTAAATTTTATTAGTTTTTTATTTGGAATAAATAAGTTATTTTTTATTGTTTTTGATAATACATTTTCTGGTTTTATTTCATTTTGGTTTTTGAATTTTGTTTCTTCATTATTTTTTTCGTTTTTTAATTTTTGATTTTTATAAAAAGAAAATTGAGATATTTCTGTTTTGTTTAAAAATTCTTTTTTTTTATTTGGTGATATAAAAAAATTGGTTGATGTTTTATTTTTAATTGTTTTTAAATTGTTATTAGAAATTGGTATTTCACTTAGTTGTTTTTTTTTAAAAAAAGAAGATTTACTTTCTTTAATTTTAAAAAAACTATTTGTTTTATTAAAATAATCATTTAAATTAACTTCACTTGTTCTTCCAAAATCAAAATTTTTACTATGTAAAAAATAATCTTTTTGAGAAAAAACTTTTTTTACAATTGGAGAATTTTTATTCTTTTTTTTCATATAATCAAAATATTCTAAAGAACCAAATTTTATTTTATCATATAAAGAATCTTTAATTTGCTTTCTTTCTGTAAAATTATTTATTATATTATTCATATTTATATTATTATCAAATTCAATGGATGATATTCTTTTATGGTTTATTAATGATTTTCTCATTGGAAATCTTATTTTTAATTGTGTCAATTTTTTTTCTTCTTCAGTATGGAAATTTGAAAAAAGAGTATTTATATCATTTTTTCTTTGGTTAATTTTTCTTTTGAAAATATTTTGTTCATTAAAATTTAATGAAGCTTTTACTTTTTTAAATATAGGAATTAAATTTCTATATTCCATATAATCATAATTTTTTATTTATTTTATTAAATTTTATTATAACAAAAAAAAATATAATTTACAAAATTTAAAATATAAATATAGATTTCTAAAAAAAAAAAATGTCAATTCAAAATAATAATTTTAAAACATATTAAATCATATAAAAAATAAATTATTAAATAAAATGTATAACATATACATACATGAAAAAAAAGAAAGAGAAAGAAAAGAAAAAGAAAAAAAAGCAAAAAGTGAAGCAAAATACAAAAAAAAATTCCAAAGTAAATAAAACTAATTTAAAAAAATAATATAGAAACAATTGGAATAATGTATGAAAACTATGAAAATAGAGTAAAAGACTTCATCACAGAAGTAAAAATAAAAAATTTTATATAACTTAAATTTTTAAAAAAATTTTTTATTTAGATGACTGAACCAAAACGCAAAATAGTTGTACAAGATGTAACAGAAAAAATAAAAAATCCACGTCAAGAATTATTAAATGATCAAGAATCACAAAAACCTTTTATTTTTAAAGGATATACAACAGAAAAAGAAAGAATTAAAGATACAATAAAAAATAATCGTTATATTTATAATATTCCAGAACCAGAATTTAAAAAGAAAATTAATAATAATATTAGTAATAATATAGAAAATAATTCTTTAATAATAACTAATCAAACTCAAAATAATAGTCAAAATGAAACTAATATTGATTTTTATAATTCAACACCATTAACTTTTGCCGAAAAATATGAAATGAATTTATTATTTCCTTCTACAAAAAGAATAAATGATGGTGCAATTTTAAATTCAAATGAAATTGAATATTTTATTAAGAATAATATTATTTTACAACCTCAAATGAGATTTAAAGCAAGAACTGATTTAGAAAGAGTCTATGAAGCATTAAGCGGAAAATATAATTTAGAAAATGAAAAAAATATTTTAAATAGACAATTAAAAAAAATTGATTTATTTACTTTTAAAAAACCAAAAGATTTATTAAAATTAAATACTATGAGAAATAAATCGGATATTACTTATGATATTGAAGAAGAAAAAGAAGAAATAAATAAAATAAATAATAAAAAAAATTATAAAGTTATTCCTCAAACTGAAAATATAATTGATAAAGAGGAAGAAAAAAGAAATAAAAGAAATTTATATTTAAATAATACTTTATATTATATTCCAACTAAAAATGAAAGATGGAAAAAAAGAACAGATTTAAATAAAGAAGCAGAAGGAATATTAAAAGATTATCATTATAAAACTCATTTTAAAGCAGCAGAAGAAATAGCAGAAAATAAATTAGATTATAAAAAAATAAAAGATATTGAAAATATCAATTTATTAAAAAGTAATAGAATTTTAAAAAAAAAAAAAAATCCTTTTAATTTTGATTGTGATATTGAAAAAAAATTAAAAAATGAAGAAATAATTCCTTATTCTAAAAATTATAATCCTATTATTAAAAGTAAAGATAATACTGTTGATTATGATTCAATGAGAGTATTAATAAAATTAGCTTTTATGGATAATAGTAATTTAAAAAAAAATGATGATGAAGAAAATAATTTAACTATTCAAAATGCAGATATTGAAAATAAAAAAAAGTTAATTGATGAAAATAATGTTTTAATAGGAAATGAAATTTTATATAAAGGAACTCAGTTTAATTTAATTGCAAATAGAGTTTTAAATTTATGTAATGTTTACCATAAAAAAGATAGACATAATAATACTTCTTTGAAGAAAGGAACTGGAAAAATGATGTTTACTCAAGGATTAAGTGTTAATGATTTTGAGAAAAAATATAATTTAGATGGATAAAATATTTTATTTTTTAATATTGGCTTTAAAAATTAAAATTTTTTATTTTTTCAATTATTTTAATTTAAATATTATTATATAATATAATGATAATATAATAAAAACTTTTAAAATTTTATATTGATTTAATTTTTTTTGATTTAAATATTATATTATTTTAAAACATTCTTATTTTTTAATAACATTTTTAGTAATTTGAAACATTTTTAAATATCTTCTATCTTTTATACATCATTTAATATTTCAAATTTTATCATTGAAATCCAATTTTTTTCCTCATTTTAAGAACCAATTATTCTTTTAAATTTCTAATAATTTTTGTTGTAATATTTTGGAAATATTTTTTTATTATTGTAATTTTACATAATTACTTTAATAAAAATTTTGAATATTTAAATTTATATTTAATCTAATATCTTCATCACTAATTTGTCTAGATTATTTAAAATAATTTGCAAATTTTTAACTAAGGTTTTTTTATTTTATTATTATTATTTTTAAAATTTTTAATTGTTCTATTGAAACAATATTATTAAATTTAAATTCTTTATTTATTTCATATTCTAAAAAAGAATTATGATTATTATTGTTTCTTTAAAGAATTTTCAAATTGAATTAAAAACTTTACTTCTCCATTTTAAATTTAATTTTTCTTTTTTAACTTTATTAAATAATTTATTTCTTTTTTTATTCTGAGAATAATTAGGTGGAAATATTAATTTTTCAAAATTAATTTTCGAATTATTAAAACTATATTATAATTATTATAATATGATGTAAATTTTCCTTTACTATAAAAAATTGATTACTATCATATTGCCTAAATGATTAACATTTATATATATATAATAATTCCTATTAATCTTATATTTCATTTAATAAAATGGATAAAAACTAAAAATATAAGATTTGATCATTTTTTTAATTCAAACATTAAATAAAAATAATTTTTTCATTATTTATACTTATCTAAAAATAAATAATTATAAATTGTGAAAATTACAAATCAAATTTGATTTAAATTTTAACCTAATTGAATTTTAATTCAATTATTAATGAATGAAAATCAAGAATATTAAATTAATAAATGAGTATTCTCAATTTGATAATATTAATTATTAATAAAATATATTTTCCTAATCTTTATATATATTTCATATCTTCAAAAAATGGATTTTTTATTGATGAATTTTCTATTTTTTTAATAAAATTTATATAAATATTTAAATATTTTTATAGTTTTAATGTGTTGAAATTGACTTTTTTATATTTTCAATTTTTATTAATTGTTTTTTTGTAATATAGAATATATATAAAATTATTAATGATAATATAATTAATACATTATTCTTTTAAAATATTAGTTAAAAATTTAAAAATAGTTAATATATTAATCAGAAACAAGTTATTTAAATAAATATAAATAAGAATGAAGGGTGGGGGTAAAGAAATAATTATGAATGATATAAATAACATCTTGATTCATATAAATAAGGAATATAATAAAAAAATTAAAGAATTTGATAAATTAGAAAATGATAACACAATTAAAAAAGAAGAAATTAATAATTTAAAAAATGAAATTGAAAATAAAAATAAAGAAATTAATAAATTAAAGAATAAATATAATAATAAAAAAGAAGAAATTAATAATTTAAAAAATGAAAATAATCAAGAAAAAAAATTGAATATTAAAAATGAAAATGAAAACAAGGAAAAAAAAGCAAAAAAATTAATTTTACAACATTCTTCATTTGAAGAAATTACAAATTCTTTAAAAGAAAATATCGATAAAATAAATCCAACATCTATAACATATCTTAATAATGAAAATAATATTTGTGAAAATTGTATAAGAAAAATAAAATCAATTATTGATTTTTTAATTAAGCAAAATAAAACTATCTTAATTGAATTAAATCATTATAAAAGAAAAATAGAAAAAATTGATATATTAAATCAAGAAAAAGAATATGCTATTATAAATAATAATCAACAATTAAAAAATAATAAAATAGATGAAAATATAAAAAAATTATTAAATGAAAAAGAAAAATTAGAAAAAGATAAAAAAGAATATTATGATGCATTTACTTTATTATCACAAAGTTATGTTGAAAAAATAGAACAATTTAATAATGATTATGAAAAAAGTTTAAATCCAATTGTTTCACTTCTATGTAAAAGTCAATTAAATTCTTTAAAAGAGCAAATTTCAAATGTAAAATTAAAAAATGAAAACAGTATAAATTCTATGAATAATTTTAATAAAAATTCACAATTATCATCAAATTATATAAAACAAAATAAAAAAATCAAATTTATAAATCATATTTCACTAAATATTTCAAATTATAAAGATTTAATTAATGAAGGATGGAAAATTGAAAATCATTTTGAAGATAATTTTAGAATAAAAGAAGATAAAGGATTATTAATAGGATTTATAGGTAATTTTTCAGAAGGAAAGACTTATTATTTAAATAAACTATTTGATTGTGATTTATCATTAGAACCAACAAAAAATATAAATTATTATTTTTATAATAAAAATATTAGAATTATTGATATTCCTGGTTCTAATAAAGTTGAATATATCGATAAAAAAAAAAATGTTAATAAAAGTGTGAAAGAAAAAATAAATGAAAAAATTAAAGAAACAAAAATTAAAGATTTTATTACTGAAAAATTTGTTTTAGATAATGCAAAAATAACAATAATGATAATAAATTATTTTAATTTAATTACCAAAAAAAAAATAGGCAAAATTATAAGAATATTAAATGAAAATTATAAAGAAACTTCAGATATAAAATCTTTATATATTATTCATAATAATCTAAAAATAAAATCTGATAATGATTATAATGAATATGTTAAAAATAATTTCCCAAAAGATTTTTATTATAATATTGATAATTTAGTTTTTTGTGAAAAAATAGATGAAAATAAATTTGAAATATTACATTTTGTTCCAAAACATTATCAAAATGAAAATGATGAAATTATTCAAAAAATAAAAGAACAAATATATTCAAATTTAGCAATAAATTTATTAAATTTTGATAAACTTATTTCTAATACTTTTAACAAATTTAATGAATTAATTTTTAATATGACAAATGATTCAAATTTAATAATTAATGAAAACAAAATATTAATTGAATCAATTAATGAAGATATAATAGAAGATAATGATGAAAAAAATAATACTAATTTTATTGATAATTTTGCTTGGAGCTATTATAGGCAATATATTCCATATTATTGTTGTTTTATTGATCAATATTTGGATTTAAATATTCAAATTGAATTAGTTGGTTTTAAAAATTGTAAAATTTCATATAAAATATTAAGTGATTATTATAGATTTCACATTTTTGCAGAAAGAAAAGATAAAAATGATGAAATTAAAACAAAAATTATTGAAAGTAATATATCAAAAGAAAATTTAGATTTTTATTTTAAAATTCCTATTAATTCTTTTAATTTTTCAAATCATAAATATGATGAATATACATTTGAAAATGGCTTAATTACTTTTAAATATAAAACTCACGTTTTTAAATCATTGAATATTCCTTAATATTTTTAATACTTTTAAAAAATAATTTAAATATTTTTCTTTTATTTTATATTATTTATTTTTAATAATTTAATATTTCTTTTTTTAAAATTTAAATAAAAAAAAATAATATTAAATAAATTTGATGAATGTTAAAACATCTACTTATTATATTTTTATTGATGGAACAGCACATTTAAAAAGAGATATAAAAGAAATAGAATTAAATAAGGATTTAAAATATTTAAAAAGAAAAGAAATACCAAAAAAAAAATCTTTATATATTAGAACTGAAGAATTTGTTAAAAAATTAAATAGAAAAATGAATTTTTATTTAAAAAATAAAATTGATATTAATAAATTAAATACTTTAAACCCAATTAAATTGCATTCAGAAATAAAATATATTTTAAAAAAACCAATTAAAAAAGAAATAAAAAATTTTTCTAGTGATTGTAAAAATAAAAAATTACAACCTTATGAAATATTTATGAATGATTTTGAAAAAGAAAAAGAATTAAAAAGAAAAAAAACAGAAGAAAAAATGTATATTGAAAATTTAAAAAAAAAATCAACCAGTCAAGTTGATTTAAGAAATAAATTAAGATATTATGATTTTTCTAAACAATTATCAAGAAACCAATTTCACGATAAAATTGATGAAAAAAGAAAGTTACCAATATTAACTCAAGAAATATTTAATGAAAAAACTGAAGAATTTAATATTATTTCTAATACTGAAAAAGAATTTTTATGTTCTAAAATTAATCTTAAAGAAAAAATTAAGTATTCTAAATATAAAGATAAAAAAAATGATATTTTTAATGAATTACATAAATATTATAAATGAGTTTTTTATTATTTTATATAGTAAAAAATATATTATTTTAATATATTTTTTTGAAAAAAAATTAATTAATAATAATAATGGATTCTATTGAAGAAAATATTTATTTAAATAAAAAAAAAAACTAATAATGAAAGCATAAAAAAAAATCTCTTACCCCCAAAACTAAGAAAACTTAATAAATATTATAATAATTCAATTCAAATATATAAATCTGAAAAAAGTAAAGAAAAAGAAACTTTAGAAAACATTAGAAAACATAATAAAAATAGTAATTATAATATTGATAATGATTTAAAATTATTAATAATTATTTAAAAAAAAAGACTTTTAAATTCTTTAAAAAAGAAAAAACTATTAGTTTATCACAAAATAGAAGTTCATCTATTATAAATTCAGAAAAAACAAAAGATTTATCATTATCATCTAATTCAAATTATAATAATAATATATGTAAACAAAACAAAAAATTTATTTCAAGTGATTCAGATAGAGAAAAATCAAGTTATAGTCTTAATTATAGAAGAAGAAATTATAGTGAAAAAGATATGAAAAAAATTAAGAAGAATATTATAAATTTAAAGCAAGTGAAAAATTAAAAAACAATTTAAATTATTTGAACAAATTAAAAGCTTAAATTATAAAAAAATAAATTTATGTCAAATTCATATGCTGAATATAAGGATTTAGATTAATTAATTAAAATAAAAAGATTTAAAAAAAATATTTTGATAATGATTTAAAGTTTAAAAAAGAAAAATTAGAAGAAGAAAAACAAAAAGTTTATTTAACATTATATAAATTTCTGCCTTCAATTGCTAAATCATTTAAAATTAACACAATTAATGACTTTAAATCTTGAACTGGATTATATTTTGGGTTACCTGTTTAAATAATTTTATTGAATAATTATTATTTATATATTAGAAAAGTTATATATAGAAATAAAATATTTATTTTTAATTATTTATTTTATTAATAAAATAGTTAAATAGAGCTTTTATAGGAAAAAATAATTTTGTTTGATAATAATAAGAAAAAAATAAGATTGTTTTAAATTTAAATTTATATTTTATATTATAATATATATTTAAAAAATTTTAGTGTATAAAATTTTTCTCTTTCTCAATATCAATTTTAAAATAAAATCCAATAAAAGTACTAAATAATAAAATAAAAATAGAAAAAAATATCATAATATTTCTTTTACTAAGAAAAACTTGTATAAGAAACATAATACAAAACAAATAAATAAACCCAATAGGCAATTCATTTTTATTATTCATATAATAATTAAAATATTGAAAAGGAGTTTTAAATCTTTTATTAAGCAAATAAATACAATCAATATTTTCAATATTTTCCCTATTAAAAACTAAATCTTTATTATAATTTAAATCCAAAGTAATTTTTTTATTATCATTCTCATCAAAAATATTAAAAGTAATAACAATATCATTAATACTATTTCCCCAATTTATTTTAATTTCTCCAAAATTAATTCCATCAAAACTTTTATTAATATTATAATCATTAGGTAAAATATTATCAATAAAATAACTAAATTTAAAATAATTATTATAACCTATATTACTTGAAGTAATTTCATATAAATTATAACCAATTTTTGGATGAACACAAAAAGTTTTAGTAATTTGAGCAAAATTAACATTTCCAGAAAGGAAAATAATTCCATTTTTTTTATATTTAGAAATTAAATTAAATAATTTCTCTCTTGATTTTATAAACCAATTTTCAGTTAAAAGTCTATTAATTGGTAAAAATTGAATAGAAGAACCAATAAAAGTTAATGTTTCATTATAATTTTTAAATATATTTTCTAACCAAGTCCATTGTTTTATTCCTAAATTATCAGAAAAAATAGAAAAAAAACTTGATTTATAAAATCTTAAATCAAGTAAAATTATTCTTACAGATTTATAATTTTTGCCAAATGAATAAGTTGTATATAATCCTCTATTTAATTTATATAATTCATTATCTTTTGGAAAGTTTAGGAAGTTTAGAAATAACTTTTTTGATATTTCTTTATCTTTATAATACTTATTTCCATATTTAATTCCATAATCATATTCATCCCATATTCCTATTATTGGTTTTTCTTTTGATAATTTTTTATAATAAATTTCTTCTTTTGCTTGCTTATAAATTTTTTTTGCCAGTGTCCAATTATTATTTATTGTATTTTTAAATAGAAAAAAAAAATCTGGTTTGTTTATATTTACAATATTACCAAGAAATATGAATAAATTTGAATTGTGTTTATTTATTGTTTTAAATATATTTTTATTATATGTATATCTTCCATAATATCCACAACCAAATGTGAAATTAGTTATAGTAATTTCTGGATGATTTATTGATTCATTTATGTAATATGATGCTATTATTATTATTTTTAAGTGAAGTATTAAAATTGTGGGAAATTTTTTTGTCATTTTTTGAATAATTGATTAATTTAAATTTATTTTTTTAAGTTTTATATTATTTTTCTTTATTTTTAATTAATTTTTTTAATATTAATTATTTATTTATTAATAATTAGATTATAATAAATTAAGCAAAAATAAATTATTTATTTAATAATTTATTTGAATTTATATTGAATTATTTTTTAGATAATTTATAATAGTTTTATAATCTTTTTTATCTTTATCATTCATAAAAGAATAATATCTTGTTTGTAATTCTTCTAATTTATTAATAATATCTAAAATATCATTTGAATTATAACTTCTAACTAATTCCTCAGATAAATTTTGATTATTTTGATTATTATTTTGTTCACTATTAGGATTATTATCATTCTTAGAATCAGAAATATTAACTTGTTTTTTTTCTTGAGAAACATTATTTGAAATTAATTCACTTTTATCAAAATTATCTTTTTTTATATTTTGAATAATTTTATTATTACATTCATAATTTTTTTCATTATTATTTTCACTAGTTTTTCTTTTATTATTATTATAATTATTATTATTTTGTTCATAATATTTTTCAGTAGTCATTTGATCAATTTTTTCAGAAACTTTAATACTTATATCTTTAACAATTCCTCCAAATTTTCCTAATGAATTAAGTGCATTACTCAAAAGTGTTTTAGCATGACTTGCAAATTCACTATTATCATTTTTATTATCATAATTGATATCATTATTATTTTTTTGCTCACCAATATTAATTTTTCTATTATTCTTTTGATTATATTGATGAGGAGAAATCTTATTAAAATTAGGTCTTCCTTCAATTGGTTTCATTATATTTAAAATATCATAAACTGAACTATTTTGCCCATTTAATCTTTCATTAATTGCTTCACTTACTTTATTACTTAATTTAATTAAATCTTTAATATTTTTAATTTCAGGATACTTAAATAAAATTTGAAAACATTCATTTTGATCTTTTATTTTTAAATCATCTCTTATTCTTATTATCATTGCAATTGATATATAATCAATATATATTAAATTGTATTTTTCTTTGTTTTTATTTTCAAATTCATAATTTAAAATTGTATCCCATAAAATTAATAATTGTTCATATTCAAATTCTCTATTAAAAATACATCTTAACCATCTTTGAAGAAAAACAAAACAATCTAAATCAATTTTTTTAAAATGATTATATAATTGTTCATCTAATGATCTTAATTTTTCATTTATTATTAAAGTACATCTTCTATTTATATAAGTTTTAACATTATTTTCTTTTGAATCTTGATATTCGTTTGGAAAAATTTCATAATTTTTATAAATAGTATCATTAATATCAATTATATTTTGGTTAAATAAATATTTCATTCCTTTTTTTTTCATTAAAGAATCAAAAATAAAATATAAATCACTTTTAATTTCTTCTTCATCATTAAAATAAATATAAATTTCTTCTAAATTTTCATTTATTTTATTATTATTTATATAATTAATAATATCATTTTTATTTGGTTTTGGTTTTGTTCTAGTAATAAAATAATAAGGATAAAAACATAAATAAAAAACTGATAATAATTCATTCATTCCTTGTTTATAATTTAAATCTTTATTTTCTTTTGACCAAATAAATAAAATATCAGCTAATAAATTTTTAGTTTTTAATTGGAGAAATAAATCAATATCTTGATAAGTTCTTAATAAATCAATATTAATTAAATGTTTTAATTCTTCATCTTCTTTTTCATTTTTACTTTTTTTTTCTTGATTTTTGTTTCCTCCTAAAGGATCTCCTATAAATTTATTTATTTTGCAGAATTTTTTAAATTTTTTTTTATATTCTTCTCTTTGATTTGATATTTCTTGTATCCAATTTATTAAAAGATTTTTATTATTGTTTATATTTAAATTACCTTCTTTATTATTTGAAATTTTATTTGATAAAATATCTAAATATATTTTCCAAGTTATTGGCCTTATAAAATTTTCTTCTATTTTATTATCTAATGATATTTGGTTTAATGTTTGAATTATATTTGAATTTTCTAATATTTTTTCTTTGAAATTGATTAAACATAATGAAATTAGTTTTTTTTCTATTTTTTTTATTTTTGACATTTTTTTTTTCTTTTTTTTACTTCATTTATTTATTATATAAAATTAATTATTTATTATTTTTACTTTGTAATAAATGCCATTGATTAAAATAGTTAATAATTATTATAAATAATGGATAATATTCATTATGAAGAACTTAGAAAGAAATATGATGATTTGTTAAAAAGTTATATTGAAATGAAGTATAGATACAATAATTTACAAAAAAAAATTAATAACGAACCTGAAAACATAAAAATTGTATTTAAAACAAGAAAAAACATAGATTTGAAAATCACCAAATATAATTTTGAATTTTCAAATATTTCTCAATATAATAGAACACAATATATTATAAATAATTCAATTTCAATTTATTTTGATTCAAAAAAAAAAAAAATAAATAAAAATGAATTTGAGAATTCATTAAGCAAACAAAATAATAATTTTGAAATATTGAATAAAAATCACATATCAAAAGAAAAAGAAATAATTAGTTCTAGTTTTTCAAATAATAAAGATTCAAAAATAGGTAATTATCAAATTAATAATTTTGAATTATCAAATAGTAATAATGAAAAAAATAAAATAGATAATCATGATAATAATTTTGAAATCTCATATATGAAAAATGAAAAAAATAAAATAGTTAATTATGAAATTAATAATTTTGAATTATCATATATTAAAAATGAAAAAAATAAAAAAATTAATTCTGAAATTAGTAATTTTGAATTATTAAGTAGTATTAATGAAAAAATAGTTAATCATGAAATTAATAATTTTGAATTATCATATATTAATAATGAAAACAATAAAATACTTAATCATCAAATTAATAATTTTGAATTATCATATATTAATGTTGACAAAAATAAAATAGTAAAATATGAAATTAATAATTTTGAATTATCATATATTAAAAATGAAAAAAATAAAATACTTAATTATGAAATTAATAATTTTGAATTATCATATATTAAAAATGATAAAAAGAAAAAAATTAATTCTGAAATTAGTAATTTCGAATTATTAAGTAGTATTAATGAAAAAATACTTAATTATGAAATTAATAATTTTGAATTATCATATATTAATAATGAAAAAAATAAAATAGCTAATTATGAAATTAATAATTTTTTTGAAATATCATATAGTAAAAATGAAAAACTTCAATTCAAAAATTTACAAAAAAGTAATTTCTCATTTTCATTCCCAAATATTTTAATACAAGAAGGTATTTTAAAAGATGAAAAAGAATCAGAATTTGATTGTGTAATTGAAATAACAAGAATGTCAGATTTAATAAAAGAAGGATGGAAATATTATTCGAATGAAGATTTTAAAAAATATTTTGAAGATACTAAAATGAATTATTTAGTAGGAATATTTGGAGATAAATTTACAGGAAAAACATTTATATTAAATAAATTATTTAAAAAAAATTTAATCGTAAAAGATAAAGATTTAAAACCAAGTCTTTCATTTAAAATATATAATAATAATTTAATATTTTTAGATTCTTTAGGATCAAATTTACCTCCTAATTATTTTAAAGAATATTTAGAACATATTGATAAAGATCAAGATGAATATGAAAAATATAAAAGAAAAGTTGAAAACGAAATATCTACAAAAATTAATGAATTATTTATTAGAAATTTTGTTTTAGAACTTTCACATCTTTGTATTTATGTTGTTCCTTATTTAACTAATTCTGAATTAGAAAGAATTAATTTAATTAAAAAAAATTTTATTGATAAAGAAATTAAAATTAATTATGATGAGAAAGTTATTAAAACAAATTTTAATGATAAAGTCATAATAATTCATAATATTCAATCTTTAAAAAATTTTGAAGATATTGAAAATTATGGAAAAATTTTAATAAGAGAATTAAATTTAGAAAAGCATCCTATTATTAATACTAATAGTTATTATTATGTTGAGAAAGAAATTGATCACAATGGAAATGAATCTTATTTATTACATCTTATTTTAGGAAATGATAATTTTCCAAATATGAAAAAATATAATGAAACAATTTTTAATTATTTATTCACTCAAATTCAATGTAGAATAATTAGAAATGAATTTAATTTAAAAAATAAATTAAAAGAATATTTTAAAAATTTTGCTTTGCAATATTTTGATTTGAAAGAAAAACCAAATAATGATGAAGTTTCTGTTTTTATAGATTTAAGAAAATCAATTAATATTTTTAAACAAAATTACCTTACTATTAATAATAATATATTGAAATATATTATTGCTCCAAATATGAATTTAAGATTTAAAAATATTACATTAGATTTTATAAGTGGTCAATCAAAAGATAAAAATATATATAAAATTAATCAATATAGAATCTATTCAATTGCTTATGAATTATTTATTGAATTTTATCCTTTAGGAGAAGTTAATATAGAAAATATAAAAGAACCTAAAATTATTAAACAAGAAAAATATCAAAAAATAATAATTGAAGGGGAATTTGAAAAAAATAATGATAAAAATGATAATAAAAATAAAAATTTATTACATGAAAAGATAATTTCAGTCGATAATATTATAAATTATAATTCATTTTATTTTTCATGTTTTATTTCAAAAATGGAATATATTTTAACGGGTTTTAAAAGAAAATCATCAGATAAAGATGGAAAATTAATCTTTGTATTTGAAATTCTAGATGAAGAAATTATAGAAGAAAGCCTGGGAAATCTTTAAATATAATTAATTAACCTTTTAGAATGAACAAAATATTTAATTATAATAAATATAACATAAAATTCATTTTTATATTTCAGATTTTCATTATATTTTCAATTGCATATATATGTAATTAAATTAAAAAATTATAGAAATTAAAAATAAGAAAATAAATGGTAAAAAAAGAAAATATAAATTCAATAAATAATAATTAAATATAAAAATAATTAATTTAATAAAAAAAAATGTAAAAAAACTATAATTAAATAGATTTTTAATAATAATAATAATAATATTAAAAAAAATGTTAAAAGCACTTATTGATACATTTAACTTTTGTTCTATAAATCAAATAAAAGAAAAACAAGAATTTAAATTAGAAATATCAAAAAATGAAAAAGAAAGATCACAATCACCAATGTTAATTTCAATGGGAAATGATTTAAAATTTTCAAAAGTAAGTGATATAAAAAAATCAAACCAAAAATTATTGTCTATAAATCCTACAAATGATTTTATAAATTATTCTCCTAATTTAAGTTCAAAAAAAACAGTTCATACTGATATTGAAGAAAGTAGTTTATTATTTTCAAAAAAGAATTGTTTTTCAAATGAAGAAATAGAAAATAATTATAAATTAATATTATCTGATTTTGAAGGAGATTTATTATATGGAAAAAATATTAAAATTAATGCTGCAGGTATAAAAAATTCTTTAAGAAAACAAAAAGATGGAATTACATTTTTTGGTATTAAAACTAATAATGAAAATAAAAGTGATTTTATTTTAAATTTGCATAAAATTTTTTTAAATCATAAAAAAAAAATTATTGAGAATATTTTTGCAATTTATTTTGATAAAAATGAAAATAAATATTATTTACAATCATTTATTAATGAAAGTGGAGAAAATATTTATTTTAAAATAAACGAAACTGGCCATCAAATTAAAAATAAAGATAAATTTTTAATTGGTGATGTAATATTCAGTGTAGAATTAGAAAATAATAATAATGATATAAGAATTATATTAAATAATTTAGAAAATGAAAATAATACACTAAATTATATTTTTAAAAAACCAAGTAAAGGTAAAAAAATTGTTATAGGAAGAAGTAGAAAATGTAATGTATATCTTACTTCAAACTTATTAAGTAAAGTTCATTGTAATATAATTTTTGATTATGATAAAAATTGTTATTTGTTAAAAGATGGTTATAATGAAAAATTTTCTACTAATGGAACCTGGTATGTTATTAATAAAAAAATTGATATTATAAATAATAAAGTTGATGATTATTTTAAAATAGGAAAAAAAATTTTGAAAATTGAAAAAAAATAATAATTTTTTTTGAGAATTTATTTTTATTATGTTTTCTTTTGATATTTATAAATATGTGATTAAACTTTTGTTTTTTTTGTAAATCCTTATATTAAATGATTATGATTTTTTTATAGATAATAATAGTTATATAATTATTATTAGAATAGAAATTTATTATTTATATAAGACGTTAATGGTGAAATTCTTAAAAACATTAAAAATATTAATTAATTATAATAATTTAATTAATAATTTATTTTCATTAAATTAATATTAAAATAATTAATAATTGTTTTTACAAATACAATTCAATCCATATAGTTTCATTATTAAAAAAATAAAAAAATTATATTTAATATTATTTACTGTAAATAAAAAAAGATATTATACAATATAAAAAACAAATTTCCTTTATTATATAGTAAAATAACTTAAACATTTAAAATAACAAAGCTTAAATTTATTTATCATAAAGTTTAAAAAAAAATATTAAATTCAAATGAGGTAAATAATGATATGAAATTATTTTTCTAATATACATAACATTTATTAATTAAAATATATAAAAATGAGCTTAAATAATTCAAAAGAAGAAATGAGTGAAAACGAACTCTCAAATTGTAAAAAATTTTTAAATTTAGATTTAAATTTAGGAAATAAAGAAGAAAATAATTATCTTCCAACTTTTTTAATAGAATCATTAAATGAAAATGAAGAAAATTATTTTAAAGATGATGACCAATTATCAAATGAAGAAATGAATACAATTGATTCATTTAATGAAAAAAACATATCATATAATATAGATTATAATTATAAAATGCATTCATTTGATGATTCAAAAAAAAATAGAAATTTTCAATTTAATCCAAATCAAAATTTTAATTTCGGAAATTCTAATATTTATTTAAGTAGTAATAATTCACTTTTTAATAACCAAATTACAAATAATAAACAATATTCTTTTAATAATAAAAATTCAAATGTAAATAGATTATATCAACAATTTTTCCAAATACCAAATAATTATTGTTCTCAACAAATAAATCCTCAATTTCATATGATTAATAATTATTGTATGAACCAAATGATAATGAATATAAATAATAATAATGTAAATAATAATATAAATAATAATATTAATAATAATTTTAATAATAAAAACAAAAATAATAATAAAAAAAATAAAAATCCCCTTAATGAAAAAAATATAGATAACAATTCAAATAATAACACAAATCCAAATAACATATCAATAAATTCTTTATTTTTATTTAATGAAATGGAATTATATTCATTTTTAACAACTCAAAAAGGAAGTCGTTCAATTCAAAATATATTATCAACAGTATCAGAAAAAGAAATAGATATAATATTAAAGAAAATAAAATCAAAATCAAATGAAATAATGATAGATAAATATGGAAATTATTTCTTTCAAAAATTAATAGAATTATGTACTCCAAAACAAAGACATTTTTTATTATTAAGTATAAAAGATCACTTTGTAGAAATCTCAAATAATTCATTTGGAACACATCCTTTACAATTATTAATAGAGAAAATAACTTCAAAAAATGAAAAAGAAGTAGTATTAAAAAGTATTGAGAATAATGAATTAAATTTATCTTTAGACTCAAAAGGAACACATGTTTTACAAAAGTTTATTTCAATAACAAAAGATGAAGAAAGATTACCAATTAATAAGAATTTATTAGATATTTTACCTAAATTAATAAATGATCCTTTTGGAGTTTGTGTTTTAATTAAATTAATTAAATATACTAATGATAAAGAAATTAAAATTAATATTTCAAAATATATTTCTGATAATAATGCTTTAAGTTTTATTCAACATCCATATGCAAATTATGCTGTTCAAAGTTTATTTAATCAAAATGATATTTGTTATTGTGAAGATATTATTAAAGTTATTGTTGATAATTTTTATATTCTTTCTTTAAAAAAGTTTTCTTCTAATGTTGTTGAAAATTGTATTAAATTTGGAAATGATAATATTGTTAATAAGATTTATAAATCTATTTTTAAAGATGATAAACTTGAAGTTTTATTAAATAATACTTATGGAAATTTTGTTATTGAAAAATTAGTTTCTAGATTAAATAAAGAAGAAAAAAATAAATTTTTAAAAGAAATTGAAAAGTTAGGAAAAGATAAAAGTTTATCTAATACTATTATGAATTTGTTATTAGGATGATTTGTTTTTTTTCTTATGGTTTTTATATTTGATATTTTTTAAATAAAAAATAAATGCTTACTTAAATTCTTAGTATTTGGCTATTTTATATTTTAGTTAAATTAATTATTTTATCTTTCAAGTGTTTATTTGTATAAATATTATAAATTTAGTAAAAGTTATTATTAATTTAAGATATTGTTTTAATGAAACTTTATAAATCGCATAAATAAATTTAAATATATCTTTATTAAAAAAACAATAGTTTTAAAATAATTTAAATTAAAATTTTAATTTTTTTTATTGAATTAAGAAAAAATTAAATTTTTTATTTAAGTTTTTAAACAATTTTTAATAATTAATTTAGATTTAATTAACCAATTCTATTTATTTAATATTTATAATAATCAAATAATCTATATAAGATTCATATTCATAAACAAAAATATATTTATTATTAATTGCCAAAAACAAAATATACAAAAGAAAATAAAAAAGATTTATATGTCTTGATTTAAATATTGATAATATTTTTCATAAATGTTTTTTGAAACAAAAACATTATAATTTACAATTTTTAAAAAATCAAATTCTAAAATTTTTAATTCTTCAATATCAATTCCCGCAACAGAAGAAAAATATTTATGAGTAAATATTTTATCTTCATTAATTTTCATACTAATTAAAAAACTACTAAATAAAATTCTATGAATATTAAATTCATTTAAAATTATTTTTGATTCTAAACAAAATTTATCAATTAAAATTAGAGAAATAATCAAAGTTGATTCTTCAGGTATACAATATTTATTAATTCTATTTAAATAATCAAAAATTGAAATTTCTGGTTTTTCATGAGAAAAAAAAGAATTTTTTTGTGACTTAATTATTTTTTTATAATTCTTTATTTTCTTATTCTTATTTATTAATGATTCAAAAATTGATGAAATTGATTTCAATAATTTTTCATTTGTTTTTTCTGCCTCTTTTAAATTTTCATAAAATGATATTTCATTACTTTCAATAGAAGAAAAATCTGTTAAAAAAGAATCAGACATGAATCAATTTATTTAATATTAGACAAATAATTATTGATTTATAAATGTTTTAATTATAATTGTTTCTTTAACCAATTTAGGAATTTAAATATTAATTTAAAAATTAAACATTATTTTTTTTTAATAAAAGAAAAAAAAATTATTTTCCATATTAAATTTAAATAATTAAATTAAAAAAAATGATATATGAAAATAACTTATTAAACACAATTAAAAAAACGAGAGAAAAAATAAATAAAAAATACAATTGTACAATCTCACAATTTAATTCAATAATACTAAAAAAACTTTTATATAATATAAATTGTCATATAGTAAGTGTTTTTAAAGATTATATGATATATGATTATATTGATGAATATTTAAGAAGATTTTATTTATTAAATGAAAGTAGTCAAAGATTACCAAAATTTTCTCAATATTATAAAAATTATATTGATTTTTTTTGTAAACCAATGATAAAAAATTTAAAATTAAATGAAATATTACAAGAACATTTTGAAAAAAAAGCAGAATATTATTATAAAAAAAATTATGGAGCTGATAAATTAGAAGAAGCAATTAAAGGATGTAATAGTTCAAATAATGAAGAAGAAGAAGATAATAAAATAAAAGTTGGAACTATTTTTAGTAATTCTATTAAAAAAAATATAGATAATGGAACTATATTAACTAATACTAATAATACTACTATTAATTTATTATCTAATGAAGATACTATTGAATTATATACTAATAATGAAGAAAAAAGTAATGATAATACTGTTAGAGATATTATTAATGAAATTTATTATAAAAAAGATTTTTTTCAAAGGAAAAAAGATTCTTTTAGGAAATTATTTCAGTTATTAAAAAACAATAAAAAAAAAAGTTGTAATTATAAAAAGTTGAAAATTGAAACTATTCATAATATTGTTAAGAAGAATAGTTTGTCTAATTTAAATTTAAATGAAATTTTTAAGAAAAATAAAAATATTTATCCTTCAATTAATAATTATTTATGTAAAAAAATTGAAAAAAGTAATTCAAAAAGTAAAAGTCATTCTAGATCAAAAAGTAATATAATATCAAATAAAAGTTTATCTAAAAGTAAAAATAAAAATAAATTACCTGTTAAAAATAATAAAACTAGAAATCTCAATTCAAATACAAATTTAAAAAAAAATAAAACTACAATTAATAATAATTCAAAAAGGAAAAATTTAAATATTTATTCTACAAATTCAATACATTCTATAACAAAATCAAAAGAAGATTTAAAATTATTAAAAACTCAGAATTTAAATAAATTATTAAATAACTTATATTTATCATATAATCATGCATCATTTGATAATAATTCAAAAAAAATTTTAATTACAGAGCATAATTTAAATAAAAGAAAAAGTCCTAATAATAATATTAAACCAGTAACTAAAATTCAAAAACATTTAAAATTTAATAATTATTTCATATCAAAAAGTAGAAATAATAATAATGGTTATATGTCTCAACAAATATTGAATTTACTAACTGATTCTAATCATAATTATTTAAGAAAAAAAAATTATACAAATTCAAATTTGAATATAAATTCAAATAATCATAAGAATAGTTTAAATAAAAATAAACATTTAAAAGATTACTTAAATAAGAAAATTAGTCACAATGAAAATGTTTCTATGAATATTAGAAATAATTTAAAATATTTAAGTAATATAAATTATAAAAGTATTATTCCAAGTTTTAGTCAAGTTAATGAAAAATTAATTACTAGTTATCAATCAAAAAATTCTAATAAATTAATTAGAAAAAATAGACCTTTTTCAAATGTACTAAAAAAATATAAATCAAAAAGTAAATCAAAAGAAAAATAATATTTTTTTAGACAAGATTTTTTTAAAAATAATATTTTAATTCAATTAGAATATTGGATAATTTCTTTCTTAAATAAATATATTTTTTATAAATATTTATATTAAAATAAATTTTGAAAAAATTTAACATTATATTAACCATAAATTAACTATTATTTAAAAATTTAAAAATAATATTCTAAAATTTTAGAAAATAATAAATAAAATTTTCTTTTATTTCTAACTCCTTTAATCTAAATAAAGTTATAATTGAACTTATAAAAATAATATATATAATATATATTATTATACCAAGCATTAAATTTTTAATATATTGCATTTATAAATGTTTATAAAAAGATGATATATATTCTTTAGATAGAAATCCCTGGGTTGAAAAAAGCGGTTCTGTTATTAATAATAGAAAAAATAATAATTATGAATCAAAATGGAAATGATATTTAATTTGTTCTTTAGTTTAGATATTATAGTTTTTGACAAAATAAGATGTTTTATTCTTATATAAAATAAATTATGAATAATTCAAAATTTTGTATATTAAATCTTTAAATTTACATAAAATTTAAATTTAAAATAATAATTTTTTTTATTATAAATAACTAAATGAATAATTTTTTATAGAAATTATCTTTTCCTATTTAA